>JAFFST010051946.1:5561-19120 GCA_022414735.1 Noturus placidus
TGACAAACATGCAAAGGAACAGGAAATGAGGAAGGGGGCAAACACTTTTTCACACCACTGTATATGTTATGATGGAAACCAGTGTTATTCAGAGGGTCTGTTACAACATGATATGCACACAACCCTGAATCCATGTTTAACTGAAGCAATCAACCGTCTGAATGGTAGTTTAATTTCGCCACATCCGTTTGTTAGTGAGAGATCTAATCAGAGTCCAGGTTACGCCGTATCAAACACACCGATGACGCCATGCGATATATTTTCTGAATTAAACCAATGTCTCTTAGATTTACAAAACAATCTAAATGAACACGGTCACTCAGTACAAATAAACCCTAATCTAATCGATGCAATCAATCAGTTGAATGAAAATTTACGATCGTCAGACCAGAGCAATACTCCAAATGAAAACCCCATCCGAAATTCCGGTCAAAATGTATCAAGTATGCCTGAAACGTCGCCCGACATATTTTTCGAATTCAATCAGTTTCTATTGGAGTTGCAAACTAATCTGGCTGAGCAAAGAGAAACTATGCAGATAAATCCTTGTTTAATAGATATGGTGAATCAACTCAATGAAAATATGGCAAGATCTCCCAATCAGAACATCGCGTCAACTCCAGAAAACTCTCAGGAACCGTCATCTTCTTGTGATATGTTATAGAAACTTAATCAAAGTCTTCTGAGGATAAATGACTAACTTAATGATTAACTTAATTAAATGTCTGGTTAACTTAATTGAAAACCCCTCTAATATTGTACAAAATTCGGGGAGAGATACTGAGTACCACCGTCCAGCGGAAAACATGCGCTCGCCCGATATCCGATTTGAGCGAGAAGGCGATGGTTTAGACCCTAATAACGGAGACCCTCAATTGGAGAACATGCGCTCGCCTGATATCCGAGTTGAGCGAGAAGATTTTGGGGTAGACCCTAATGTTAGAATAATTAATCGTGAAAGATTCAACAACACTGAGATTAGGAAAAGAGTGAATTTTTCTTTGATCGCTAATGTTGACAGTTTTGCTGATTTTTATAGCTATGTTTTAGACATTTTTAACAGCGTGGTTGAAATCGCTAGTGGTGGTGTTGGAAATAGAAGGAAAATAGGTCATCTATTCAAATCAGAAATCGTTCGGAATAAAATGAAGCATCTGTACATTTTTCACAACAGAGATAACCTGTGTTTCTCCATGTGTGTTAGCCAACTATTGAATCGTGAAAAAAATTATTTTGAAGTCCAACAACATGCTAGACAATTACAACACGATGTGGGGTTATCCGTAAACACAGCTGTTAGCTTTGCTGATGTATCGAGATTTGAGAGACATTTGAATTGTAAAATCGTAATCGTACACTGGTCTGTCAACAAATCCGGATACTCATTCTTTCAAACTAGCAAAACTACCCATGACAATAACTCTGCATGACAACCACTATTATGGGGTTAAAAGTATCACAGGTCTTTTAGGAACGAGTCATGTTTGTCCTTTCTGTCACTCAGGGTTTGCGGTTTTATGGAAACATAAATGCGAATATAGCAGAAACTTTTGTCACGACCCCGAATGTCACAAACACTCAGACAAAATAACTGAATGCCCGGAGTGTCAGAGACTATGTAGATCGCGATACTGTTTCGAGAGGCATAAAGTAAAGATTCAGTCGCGCAAAGGCGCATATTCTATGTGTGACACGCGGTTATACTGCGGTAAATGTAATCGTGTGATATGTGATAAACCTTCTAATCGCGGGAATCATTTTTGTGCACGTCCATAATGCTAGAGGTTTCGATTCATACCTTTTTTGTTAAACCATTTGGTGAAAGAAGGAATCACGCCCGAAATCATTGCGCAAGGCAGTAAAATTTTGTGTTTCACTGATACCGTGTTTAGTCAGAAATACATAGACAGCTTAGCATTTCTGCCCATGAAGCTAAGTAATATACCGAAAGCCATGGGATTTTCAGAAAGCATGAAAGGCTATTTTCCCCATTTCTGGAACATCATCTGGAGCATGATGCCTAAGGATAGAGAAGAATTCTTTAAGTGGTACAGAATGGTTTCCGACAAAATCTTTGATTTCAAGAAAGAAATGGCCAAATACTGCGTGAACGACATAAAAATTTTGAGAAAAGGTTGGATATTTTTCAGAGAAGAAATTCTTGAAAGTACAAAGGTCGATCCTTTTAAATGCAAAACGATCGCTTCAGTGTGCGTGAAAATCTTTAGAACCAAGTTCCTGCATAAAAACACTTTAGCTATTCCGCCTCTTGATAATTACATCACTGCTCAGAAATGTTACTCAACGCCTTCCATACAATGGCTCGAATACGTTTCTTAATCCCAAAACCTCCCCATTTGTCACGCTTTGAATGAAGGTGAAGTCAGGTTTAATAATGTTTATGTCGATGGTTACTGTGAGGTTGGGGGAAAACATAAGGTTTTTGAGTTTCTTGATTGTTTTTATCATGGCTGAGATAAAAAACATTGTCTGGTGTTGTACGTGTCGACAATCTCTGTACGATGAAATGTTGACCAGAATAAATATAAAATTTCTTCAAGGAATGCCTGATTCTTTGTGTGATGATGAACTATTTCCTCCCAGTAAAACAAACTTATTGGTAATCGATGACTTGATGGAATCAGCCAGTAAAAACGATGAAGTATAAAAAGCTTTTAAAAAATACACACACCACAGAAATCTGAGCGTCATCTACCTCGTTCAAAACTTGCTTTTTCAAGGCATGAGCAGCAGAACAATCCACCTGAACACCAACTCCATGGTTCTTTTTAAAAACCCCAGAGATAAATTACAGATCAGCATACTGGCTCGTCAGATGTATCTGGGTAACAGCAAGTATTTTTTAGAATGCTTTCTCGATGCCGTATCTAGACCTTACGGGTATTAATTTGTTGACCTGAAAGCACAAACGCCAGAAGAGCTTCGTCTCCGGTCTGGGGTGTTTCCGGGAGAGAAACCGATTGTGTATGTTCCAAAGAAGAAGAAAATTTTTTTAAAGTATCAACGACAAATGTCTGATTGATTGGGGAAAAAACCTCCCGTTGCTGAATTCATTACACAGGTCTCCACCCCGGAGGAGAAAAGATATATTACGTGATGCGCCCACAGCTCATCCTGAGCATATGTGAACTAGCTTTGAATATACTCAGAGGGAACGTACCACTGACGACAAAACAGTACCGGGTCTAAAAAAACAAAAAAAATGAATCAAACTATGCGAATAAAAGAGCGTCCGTAGAAAGAAAAAGGAAAGTTATTAATCAATCCGGAGGATTTCTTCTGCCTTTGCTCAGTGTAGCCATTCAATTTATAAGCAGCTTATTTGCATCTTGCAACAATTAACCGCGGAGAAAATATATTTAGTCCCTCAACATCAGCTTGATAAACTTAGAAACATCACCTCAGAGAAGGAGAGCTTAAGAAAGACTGTCAAAAACAACGTGGACGATGCAATATGAGGTATTTTGTCAAGGACTGATCTGAAAGATTACGATAAGGCGAAACTCTACGCGTCGGCGCTGCAAATTTTTTAAAAATTGGTTAAACTAGGAGAGCAGGAATCCGCTCAATTGATCCTACCTAAAGTAACGGAAAGCAAAACGGAAGCAGCGGTGAGATCTCACATGGTGGATTTGCTTAAAAAATCTCACGGCCTCTCATCGAGTATCTGACGAACGGAGACTTTTAGGCTGGAACGAGTTCTTGCAGACAGTAGCCAACCTAAATATACCCTTTTCAGCAATACCTAATGGAGGTGTTCGATGCAAAATATCTGACATAAAATGATCTAAAGACACCTCTCACCATGTTTCCCCACCTAAAAACAGAGACTATGATTCTGAATCAGTTTTCAAATCCCCCGTTTTTAACCGTACTGATTGGTTTGGTTTTTGAAATGACGAGGTACAACAAATGTGTTTTATTGTGTTACTTTTATTTCAATAAAATAACTTTTGTTTTACAATTCTCTTGTGAAGCGTCGTCATTTAATATTCCATTACACATGGAAATGAAACATATCTTGAGAGTTAGCACACTGTACACAAGTAATCGAATGCTTTTTACTTACTCTAGGGTACATTTTCTTAACAAAAGATACAACATTATCATTTCCATTTAAATCTTTTCTATACATAGACATAATACGTTGAAACAAATAAACTTTTGCTCTGTGACACAGAAAAAACACACAATGTTGCCCGCAGCAAACTGAAGTATAGTTTTGAACTTGTACAGGGTTATATTTTATTTTACAACAGTTCTTTGTCAAAAAAATTATAAACCAGGAAAGAGTTCGTAATCTGGAGGATTTACGTACGAATCAAAAAATTCTCCCGTGTTTTCATCAATAAGACATAAAGCTAGCCAGTGCTCATTCGGCATGTGTCTCGGATGCATGTTTACGATGAACAAAGCAGGAAACTTTCTCAGCGTACTCGTAGGTAACTCATCACAGGCCATCACGCCGTGAAATATTTTTTCTATTTCAGGACAACTTCTCATAACCTCCGTTAGTTCTCTGGTATCCATGAGTTACTGGTAATCGATGAGCACGTTCCTGCGATTGTTTATTTCAAAAATACTGTCGAAATTGGTGTACACGATTAGATTCACCGTGCTCGGAAGCGGCTGTCGAAATCTGAGTTCCAATCGCATATTCCCCGACTTTATTAATGACAAATGCTGCCCGCAATCGTTGTCAGGATTCAGGTTGAATGCGAATAAAGTATAGCCGTTCAGGTACTCTTCTCTGTTTATTGAAAAAGACTGATCCTTCAGTTGCTTTCCCGATGCCAAAATTAAAGTATGGAATTCATGGACCACGTTACCGGACTGAAAAACAGGTTGAAACGGTTTTGCAGGGTATTGAGTACCGTCTACGTAGAGCGCTATAAACTCTGCGTCGTAATGTTTAAAATTAAAAGGGTTTTAATTGTACACCCCGCTGAAGGCATCGTTGTCTACCATACCAAAGATAATGGTTTTAGGTAAAGGCCCAAGGTAAAGGTTCTCTTGTGAACAAATGCGGCTCCCCACAGCTAGACTGAAGGTCTTCAGACACACTCTCTCTATCGGGTACTTGGCTGTGGCATTGAGAAGTGCGTTCCCGTGACCGATTTTTACAGATGGTGAGACGGATACTTTCTTCACAAAAAGAGAAGCATTGAGTATTTTCAGAATGAAATTCACATTTCCTTCTTTCATCAAGCAGAATTCATCTTTGCTGCGAACCATTTTAATCCTCAAATCGATTCCGATCAGTAAAAGTTTATCCTGAAAAAATATATCCGAGTGAATGTGTCCAATCAGGTTAAAGGTTTTGCTTTCAGCACTGGAACTGGCCCTTTTTTTGAGACCTTCATTTTGACAGTCCGGGTCTGTGGCACCCATATGTCCAGCAGTGTCTTTTAGAATAGTCCCGTGCAAAATTGTGTTTCCAGGGTATCTTTTCCATAGTTGAGAAGACTTTCAAATGTAGTGCGGTAAGGGTATGTACTGCTAGATTGAGAAATAAGACGATCCCAGAGCATGACATCCACTTGTGAAAAGAGTGAGGCTACGGGGTAGTTAACGACTCCAACCTTTGCATAGTTAGCTATAATGGATCAGTCAGGGTTCATGATTTTACACGCCAGATGTAAAAAAAGTGTTGTTCAAGTAGAGGTAATCCTCCCCGTTTCCAGCTACGTAGAACTCCAGGAGTCCGTTATCCGTAAGAGCGGAAAGTGGAGATATTTCGACATAAGTGTACTTTTTGATACTCGTTTGGGTATAAGGTAATGTGAAAATATCCAATTCTGTCTTGGTACACTCTGAGGATAGTCTGTGTAAGAATGCCATGATGTTAGAAAATGTTCAACTGCTTTCTCTTGTGAGAGACGGAAGGATGCCTCTCTGCTCGGTCTTTTTCACACTGGTCTTGATTTTAGCAACCTTACGTCTTTTATTAGGGATCACGTGTTGGCGTCCTGGGAGTCTTTTAGATTTTTTACGCGCAATCACCGCTAGACCCGATCCGTCTTGATTCTGAGTTTGTGTCTTGCTCATGATGTTGCTCACCATGTCACTTACGAAACTTTTAGCAGCTGTTTTAAATGAGGTTTTGCAATACCAAACCCCCTTTTGAGGAACGGAACAGCCATTTTAAAAAGGCCCTTGAACAGTCCTCCTAGACCCGACCCATACATGGTGGGGGCACCTTGAAAACCCAAAAGGCCATTTCCAGCCTGGTGGACATAATAATCCACGTAGGTCTGCGGATGAACGTAGCCCCTATCCATCATTTTACATACATAACGAATGTTTAGAGGGTCTAAAGTGTAGTTTAGCTATAAATTTCTTGTAACTAAACGGTACAGGTTTGTTCTGATCCGATTTGACTTTGATTACTATATCTGTGATGTGGTTCTTGGTGACAGGTAAGTAATGCAGCTTATCATAAGTAATTGTGACGACTTTGTTGTTTTCACCCGTTATATGTACACATCTCAGTAATGGGGCAAAACTGTCACCGACTCGTTGATACTCGATAACGTCCGTATATACGTACATAGTGTAAAAGCCAGCGTGAATATCAGCGGGGTTTGGCACATCTAGTTCTCTGAACATTATCGGAACACCGGGGGTCATACCGAGCATATATGCTAATTTTCCATTAGCTTTGAACGCCAAATGTTTTAGGGATACGCTGCGTATTTTATTTTACTTAGGGTTATAGGTCATCTCTATTCCGAGTTCTGTCTGTATGTGACTGTTGGTTTCACTAACCACTTCATCGATACTTTTATAATATCCTGGAGTGATATTAAAGTAATTGTTATGCGCTCTCTTTCCATCCCTTTGAATAATATGACACGTATAGTCTTTCTCTGTTAACGAGTACCAACTCCGTATATATTGAACCTCCGCGAGCAAGACTTCCCATAATCCGCTCAAGTCGATTGGTTTGGTAAATTTAGTAGTGTAGTGCGTGATATTATTAGGGTAAATATCCAAAGACGCGTTGCTTGGAAGGGTCACAAAGAATCCACACTCTTCCATGGTTTAACGAATATAGATTTCAGTTTTGTTCACGATGTTCCTTTTGTTATGTTACTACGTCTTCGACCGGAACCCAGGAATTAAACCCATCGGGTCACCCCACCCATTTCACCAGACAGACTTTTTTCCGGTTTTGGATCTTTTCGGACAAGATTTTCTCAATTTTAAACGTCTTGTCCTTCCCAATAATGATCTTTTGTAACTCGGGTTCATAAAATGTTCCGTCAATTTTTTCACCCTTGTAGGCTTGTAATTTATATACCGGGGGATCTCTCGGTATCTGTTCAGAGACTGTAAAATATTCATCCGTAAAGTTTTGCTCGTATCCTTTTTCAAACTGTCTTTTTAACCGGGAAATTCTAACGATATCACCAACATTAAACTTGAATTTTAGTCTCTTTAATTTAGGTGCTTTTGAATTTAACAGTCCGTAGAGGGTTTTAAATACTCTGAAGGAGTTGGCTTCGTTGACCTCGGCAGGTTTCATTCTGATGCTGGAATGGTAGTTGTGATTGTATGCTTGAATCAGATCCTGGACTATGTCTGTGTATTGTCTCATGTTAAAAGCGGTAAACTATCTCCACATCCTGGTCTTTAGTGTTCTGTTAAACCTTTCACACACCGATGCTTTTTGCCCCGTGCCTGTAGCAAAGTGAACGACGTCATGATTTTTCATTAATGTTTGAAAATGTTTGTTGAAAAACTCCGTCCCTTGATCAGTTTGTAGTTTTTTGGGAACTCTACCTTCCTTTAGAATGGAATCAAAGGCTTTAGTTACCTCGCGTCCGGTCTTGTTTTGTAACACACGTACCGGGCATATTTGGATAAAACATCTATACACGTGATCATAAATTTCATGTTGTCGTTGCTCTCGGAGATGTTTCTCATATCGACTAAATCAGCTTGCCACTGTTCATCGATGTTCTTCACAAAAACCTTGTTTCTTTTAAACTTTGTAGATACCGGTTTGTGTAGACTGTACGCATCCTGCTCTGCTAACCAGTTTTTTTATTTCAGTATCATTAGCTCTTTTATCTATTTTCTTGACGATAGCCCTCTGAAAACTCTCAACGCCGCCGTAGGTTCTGACGGCGTATAATATATATTCTTCAGCAATCGCTCAGTCATTTTTGAGTGTCAAGACAAGAATGATCAAACGCATGTGTAGAATAAGCATTTTTATCTCAGAACACGTGAGCATGGTATTACATATAATTTCCATCAAAGTCACAATTTATATCACAAGAAGGTTTATATACATTCAAACCTTTTCAGCAATACATGTAAGATAAAAAATGATACACACATTATTTTGCTTGGTTTTAAGGCTTTTCTTGCAGTCAGAAAAGCAGGCCCAAACCATGATGCTACCACCACCATGTTTGACAGTGGGAATGGTGTGTTCAGGGTGATTAGCTGTGTTGCTTTTACGCCAAACATAACGTTTTGCATTGTTGCCAAAAAGTTCGATTTTGGTTTCATCTGACCAGAGCACCTTCTTCCACATGTTTGGTGTGTCTCCCAGGTGGCTTGCGGCAAACTTTAAACAACACTTTTTATGGATATCTTTGAGAAATGGCTTTCTTCTTGCCACTCTTCCATAAAGGCCAGATTGTGCAGTATACGACTGATTGTTGTCCTATGGACAGAGTCTCCCACCTCAGCTGTAGATCTCTGCAGGTCATCCAGAGTGATCATGGGCCTCTTGGCTGCATCTCTGATCAGTCTTCTCCTTGTATGAGCTGAAAGTTTAGAGGGACGGCCGGGTCTTGGTTGATTTGCAGTGGTCTGATACTCCTTCCATTTCAATATTATCGCTTGTACAGTGCTCCTTGGGATGTTTAAAGCTTGGGAAATCTTTCTGTATCCAAATCCGGCTTTAAACTTCTCCACAACAGTATCTCGGACCTGCCTGGTGTGTTCCTTGTTCTTCATGATGCTCTCTGTGCTTTAAACGGACCTCTGAGACTATCACAGAGCAGGTGCATTTATACGGAGACTTGATTACACACAGGTGGATTCTATTTATCAACATTAGACATTTAGGTCAACATTGGATCATTCAGAGATCCTCACTGAACTTCCGGAGAGAGTTTGCTGCACTGAAAGTAAAGGGGCTGAATAATTTTGCTCGCCCAATTTTTCATTTTTTTTAATTAGTTGAAAAAGTTTGAAATATCCAATAAATTTCGTTCCACTTCATGATTGTGTCCCACCTGTTGTTGATTCTTCACAAAAAATGACAGTTTTATATCTTTATGTTTGAGGCCTGAAATGTGGCAAAAGGTCGAACAGTTCAAGGGGGCCGAATACTTTTGTAAGGCACTAATATATATATATATATATATATATATATATATATATATATATATATATATATATATATATATGAAGTGCAGAGCATGACACACTTCTGTGTACCAATAAGAAGCAGTTTGAGGCAGTTTAAACAGGCTTTGATTCAGAGTCTTAGAAGATGTGCAGATGAACCTTGAACAGAAAAACATGTTTGTATCTCTGCATGCAGATAAACATGATAAAAAGTACTGATCTAAGTGACATGGCCGTCTTAGGCATTTTCCTCAGATAAATATGAACAGAACAAGTAAAAATGTATAATTTCCCCTCACACCTCCCACACTAGGTTCCAGTCTGAGATCGACAATGTGACCTTCCATGCCAAGTTCCAGTCTGAAACCGACATCACGACCAACCAAGTTCTCCTCAAGCCTGAAACAGACGTCATGACCAACCAAGTAATGCTCATGACGGAGTCTGTTGACACGACCAACCAAGTTACGTTCACGCCAGAGTCTGCTGACATGGACAACCAGGTTCTGTTCAAACCCGAGTCTGCTGACATGAACAACCAAGCTCTGCTCACGCCCGAGTCTGCTGACACAGCTACCAAAGTCTGTTGACACAGCTACCTGCAGAGTTGATGGAGAATGATGCTCTGCTTTTCTGCTCATTTTAGGATGTCGCTCAACCTTCCAGCCCCTCTGAGGACACCTCTCTGCCTTTCTGCCCCGTGGATGATGACGCTCAGTCTCCCAGTTCAGCTGAAGACATTTTGCTCAGAGGGCCAGGACCATTAGGAGAGGGGAGTGTGTTCTGGCACTCTGGGAGGAGCGCCCTTGGGTGGGGGTACTGTCACGATTTCCCCTCTAGCTACTGCTGTAGCATTTTTGGACCAATTTTGGCACTGAATTTGTTTATTTTTGACATGTTCTTTTTTATGGTTTATATCCTGTCTCCGCCCCTGTATTAACATTGGTTGTTGACAATATGTCCATCATTGTTTTCAGCTATATTGAGTTTCACCCCGGTTATGTTTGTCATTTAAACCCCTCGTATCTCTTTCCACTTTACGTAGTATTGAGTGTTATCACCATACCAAGTATTTGTACCCTGTTCCTTGTTCTAATTCATGTTCTTTGATCTTGTTTCTGATTCCTCATTCTCGCTTCTTACCTGGTTTGTGTACTTCAGAAACTGCTGATCTCCTGGGATTACAACACACATGAAGAACATAAGTAAATTATTTCAGTATTGTCACAAAATGGAGGCTACAACGGAAGCAAGTGCAGGTTTGGCAGATTTGACAGAGCCCTCCCAAAGCACTCACTCCGGGAGCAGAGTTCTTTCTGGGTCTTCCAGTAGGTCGTGGTGCTGGATTATCTGGATGTAAGCCATGAAAATCTCTGCATAGACGTGGGTCAAGAATTTGACGGGGTACTCTAGCTTGACCCTCCTGCGCCTGGAGTTAAGAATGCTTTTTTACCAGTTAGACCGGCTGGCTGTCGATGTCCAACGGAGCAGGTGGGGAGTCAAGTGGTACTGCCATGGCTAGTGGGCCAGGGATGACTGGTCTGAGGCACGAGATGTGGAATGACTGAGCTATGCGGCTGTGTCTGGGTAAGTCCAGCATGTACATGACCTCATTGATCTGTTTGATGATCCTGAATGTTCTATGTACCTTCGGTTGAGTTTTTTGCATGGTATGGTTGTTTTAGTTCTTTTGTGAAGAGCCACACTTTCACCTGGGTGGTACTGGGGGTGATATGACAGGACTCTCGAAGTGAAACATTCTAATTGTTGATCTGATTGATATATTATTATCTACAGGGTTAGTTATCAAGTTGTTTGGCTTTAAATAGTGTGAATTTTCCAGCTGATATTTAAAATTTTGTCAAGAATTTGATGTTTACTGGGTGTCATGTAATGCGGATGGAGGCGAGTTGAGACATATGCAACTGCAATAAAAGGGCGTAGACAGGCAGAATAATCCAAGTCATAAATCAAAATACATCAACTAGAAATAGATGGTGGTCAGATGATCTACAATCAACTGTGGCAGGGATAAACGAGGGAACAGAACGAGATCAATAACCGAGATGCATAAACACAGAACAAATGCATGTTCCAAACAATAAAGTCAAAACAAACCAAACCTAAAACAAATGAAGTAGACTGAAAATCTGAACATGCTAATGATTTCTGCGTTGCATAAATATCTCATGGTGAATATATCACAATGCTGAATGTGTATTTTATAATCTCGGTTATGTTTCAATCCGATCAGTCAACGTTACAACGATCAGCTGAATGAGGTGAATTACTGCAAACACCTAACATTACTTCTGAGATCAGTCGACTTTACTGCAATTATACATTACTGTGATAGATAACATTGGCGGCTGTGGCTCAGGTGGTTAAATGGGTTGTCGGTTCGATTCCCGGCCCGGATGACGCCACATGCCGAAGTGTCCTTGGGTAAGACACTGAACCCTTAGTTGCCCCCGATGGCAAGTTAGTACCTTGCATGGCAGCTCTGCTACCATTGGTGTGTGTGTGTGAATGGGTGAATGAGACACAGTGTAAAGTGCTTTGGATAAAAGCGCTATATAAATGCGCCATTTACCATTTAGACAACGTTACTGTGATTGCTGAAACTACCGAGGTCCCAGGTACATGTTACATAATGGAGGTTGAGACAGATGCAAGTACAGAATTTTCCAGTTTAATAAAGAACAAAACACGAAAGACACTATAACCTTGAGGCAAAACTAATCAATAACCAGAAACGTAAACACAGCAACAAGAATTACGCCAAAGAAATATAAACATGAGACAGAGTGCTGTGCAGACTGTGGCTATATACACGATTCAGGTGCATGTAGTCATGTGACTGATGCAGTGGCTGCTGGGAACTGTAGTTCAGAGTTCCTTCTCTGATTATATGACAGTACAGCTATGAGTTATGCACACATGTCCAAATATATGTGAGGTTTGTGTGGAGGTTTAAATGATTACAAAAGTCAGGCTGCGGTGCCAAAGATATTCATCAGCATAAAAAAAGTTCAGATTGTTCCATGTTAGAGAGACTCAAAGTCACTTTCAATAACATGTGTTACTGTGTATTTCGACTTTGAGAGGTCAGCGCTCTTGAAAAACCTGATTGTCCGAGTAGGAATTATGAGTTGGAGAGCTGTTCAAACGGATTTTCCCTACTGGTAGTTCAGAGATTTTCCAATTCTCACTTGAATTAAAAAATGTGGGGCTGTACACAAGAAAAACCGGAACAAGTGGTATTTATAACCAAGATGATTTGATAGCACTGCACTGGAATTCAAAGTACAGAAGATTGGCGAGTCTGAACAGAGTTTAAACAGAGAGAAACTGGAGGAAGTGTTGAGGGTGCACTCACCACTGAGAGTGAGAGAGAGCGAGAGAGAGAGAAAAAAACACACAACATGAGCTTTCTGCTGCAAATTCTTCTAGCTTTGTTTATCTCTCTGCTTGGGGGACTTTTATAAATAAATAAAGTCTAAAAACAAGATGCCTGTACAGATTGTCACATGATATGTTCTGAGAGTGGGAATGGTAAAAACTTTCATAATGGCCTCTCCTCCATCTTTAACACTGTGTTCAGATCATCCGTGATCACTACATGGACGTCACATGGAAACAAACAATAAAAGAAATGAGGCAGGAGATTTTCACAGCTAACCTGAGCACATTAAACAATTCTACTCCTACTGAGAGGTCAGAGATGTCTCAGCTCCCAGGTCATGAACGCACCATGGTGAGTGTATGTATACAAGACAAACTGGCTCATCTGCTGTTGAATGCCAAGATGATCAAGCAGTACATGGATTCAAAGTACAGAGGAGGGGCGGAGTCTGTGCTCAAAGAGTTTAAATAGAGACAAGCTAGAGGAAGAGTTCAGAGTACACACACCACTGAGAGAGAGAGAGAGAGAGAGAGAGAAAGAAAAACATACAACATGAGTTTTTTGCTGAAAATTCTTCTTGCTTTGTTTATCTCTCTGCTTGGGGGACTTTACCTCCTTGGAGCCTTTCGTCGTCGAAGGCCTGGTGAACCTCCACTGGATAAAGGTCCTCTGCCATGGCTGGGACACGTTCTGGAGTTCAGGAGGGACACTGCAAAGTTTCTAGAGAGGATGAGAAAGAAGCATGGGGATATTTTCACTG
>JAFFST010051950.1:2328-20461 GCA_022414735.1 Noturus placidus
TTTATATACTCATCACTGACAAAAATATATATGTTTAATAAGAAGATATCATATCTATACTATCTCAGAAAGGTGGACTGGGATATTATCAATCACAAATGTTTATAATATTGTTATTGACATCATCACCACATGTCCAGTTTATATTCATCATCACTTACTCTCACTTCATATCAAACCTCTTAAAACATTCCTCTCCTTATTTTATTTCCTGAACACAATCATGTCTTAAGCCAAAATAAGTCAAAGTATTAATGCAAATGGACACATACACACACCAGACTGGAGAAACAGGTAGGTATGTATGTGTGTGCGTGCATGTGTATGTGTGTGTATATTTGTGCATGTGTGTGTGTGTGGGTGAGTGAGTGAGATTGTTTGCAGTAATGCCTGTGGGCTTGTTAGTGTTATTTAAGCAGACCAATGAGTTTTTGTTCTCTCTCTCTCTCTCTCTCTCTCTCTCACACACACACCCTGTCTCTAAACAGCAGTGTAGTAAATCCAAATCATACAGCTCATTGATCACTGTCGAATCACACAAAAGCTTACACACACACACCTTGAGGCGTCAGCAAAAAAACACTCGCTTCAGGTCAGACTTTTACACACACCTCCCTGCGATCACTGGGTGATGAGACATTATAATAAGGACATTGTGATGAGTCACATGCTGATGCAGGTTTGTGAGATCTCATTGTAAGACATGTGTTTATTAAAGCAAGTCATTTTGAAGCTGAGAAAAGAGGGAAAATCTATCGATCAGAGACAGTGCAAAAACACCGGGTTTATCCAATACGACAATCTGCACTGTCCTGAAAAAGAAAGAAACCCGAGGTACTGAGGAACAGACACTGAACCGGTTGGCCGAGGAAAAACAGAAGCAGCTGATGACAGAAACATTGTGAGAGCTGTGAAGAAAACCCCAAAACAACAGTCAGTGACATCACCAACAACCTCCACAGGACAGGGGTGAAGGTCTCAATCCAGCTTTCTGAGAAGACTTCGAGAGCAGAAATATAGAGCAAGATAAACTGCAAGATACAATCCACTCATCAGCAGTAAGAATCAGAAATCCAGACTGGAATTCACAAAGAAATACAGAGATGATCCACAAACGTTCTGGAACCGGGATGAACCTCTACTAAAGTGATGGAAAGGACAAAGTGTGGAGAAAGAAAGGATCTGCTCATGATCCAGAACATACAAGCTCATCTGTGAAACATGGTGGAGGTAGTGTCATGGCTCGGGCTTGCGTGGTTGCTTCTGGAACATTCTCACTAATCTTTATTGATGATGAACTCATGATGGTAGCAGCAGAGTGAATTCAGAAGTTTACAGGAACATCCTGTCTGATAATTTACAGAAAAACGCATCCAAATGAATCAGGAGGAACTTAATCATGCAGCAACACAACGATCCAAAACACACTTCCACCTCAACACAGGACTTCATCAGGGGGAGAAGTGGAAGGTTTTAGACTGGACAAGTCCATCACCAGACCTTCGCCCAACTGATCAACATCTCACCTCCTGAAAAGGAGACTGAAGAGAGAAACCCCCCGAAACACACAACTACTGAAAGAAGCTGCAGGAGAAACCTGGAGAAGCTTCACGGAAGAAGAAACCCACAGTTTGGTGTCGCAGCGAGTCGCAGGATTGATGCAGTTACTGCGAGTAAAGAAACAACCAAATATCACCTGTTATTTACTTCAAGACTGATCTGTTCCTATACTTTTGCTCGTCTCATCTCCATCTTTTGATCTCAAACGCAGATGTCTTTTCTTTGCAGCACAAACTAGTGAATTGGCCTCGCCGTTACGCTGAATACTGTCGATTTCTCAGTTATTTGTGCGTGTGTGTAAAAGTTTGTGCGCCCCACCTTCTGAATCCAGCGCATGGATCATCAGCTCCAGGGGCGAATCCTCCAGGTGGAGCTCCCGTGTAGTGGAGACAATCTGAATCTCATTGATGACGTCCACGATGGCGTCGCAGCGTAATACCTGCCCCGTCACTGAAACACACCGGAGCGTTTTAAGAATAAATAAATAAATAAATAAATAAAAAAAAACAATATATATTTTAGTAGAGACTCGTGTTTGCTCACCGACGTCCTCTGCTAGAATAATACTGGTGAGGCGCGAGAGCTGTGTGGAGCGAGCCTGAAGCACGGCTCTCTGAGAACACTGACGCTCGTCCACGTCTACAGACTCGACACTCGCCACCTCGGGTCTGTTCGACGACCTGCACGCACACGCACACAAAAACCAGACAAATAATCACTCTGTTGCCGTTATAGTAAAATAGTTATAGCAGTGGTTTTCAAAGTGGGGGCCGCACGGAGGGCCTCAACAATTTGGTGTGCCCATCCCTCCCACTAGTATGTTTTCTGTTTCTCATTCTCAGACAACCACACACACACACAATCAATTCCTAATGTAATGTAATGCAATGATGTAAGATGTAATTATTAATAAAAAGGGGGATATATTCAGAAGTCTGTATTTTTAATGTGTTTTAAAGACATCTTGCAAAAGGGGGGCCTCGGTCACATGTTAAAGCCATTTAGGGGGCCTCGTCCTGGAAAAGTTTGGGAACCACCGAGTTATAGTACAGAGTGACAGGCGGTGTGTTGAAGCTACAGCAAGAACGTATTCATACAGATGAAACAAAATGGCGATTTTAGTATGTTTATCACGTTATATAACTTGACAGTGTACGTGTCTGTATTTCATATCAGTGCGTGATCAGTGTTTCAGTGACACAGGAAGTGAAGTGTGGCACGCAGTCACCCAAAGGATCACGAAACCTGTCAGTATTTCCTCACGTCGTAGGTTTCAGGTGTGTTCAGAGAACATTAAATAAACATGGAGGTGATACAGGGGACTAGACTGAGCTTTTGTCTTTTATGCTGTGTGTGTGTTTTTAATTATTAAAGATTCCACACAATGGTTCATGGAGTGTACGTCACTTCTTCTTTACCATCTGTAGCAGCCTTCAGTGGCCTCCAGAGTGAAGTTGATCTTGGTGCTCCTGGCCAGAGGGAGCAGGACTTTGGGGATGTTGAGTTTAGCAGCCTGGCTATGAGAAAAGCAACCGGAAGTCTGAAGCAGCAGCAGGAGGAACACACACCGGAACCCGAGTTCTGCCATCAGGGTTCCGTTTCATTCACCTCAGTCTGAGGAGGAGGGATAATTCCGCTCTACTTCACTGATCTACAACAGAGATAGAGGAGAGATGTTTTAAATAAGTAAATCTATAAATAAATAAACACACAAAAGCGGGGGGGAAAAAAAACACTGAAATATCACTGTGACCCCCCGCGCGCGCAACGCGTGCAGCTCGTGCAGCCTTGGCATGACTTTTAACGGTCACTCACGCGCTCTCTCTCGCGCGCTGCATAACGTTCACATATTCACCTCAGCGCGTGATCAGGGAACTACACGCACACACACTTAACTACCCAAAAGGACGAGTTTTTATCTGTAAATATTACTAACACACACACTCACTCTCACTTCTTCACCACTGCAGTCGCGTGGAAATACCCGCCATCGCGTTGCTTTGCCCACCACAAAACGCGGATGCGGTGTATTCTGGGAAATGTAGGCCGCCATTCAAACCGCCACTGCATCCCAAAATGGCGCCTACTGCCTTAATAATATATAAAATAACCAGCCGTGCGCCCTATATAGTGCACTAGATGACTCATACAAAACGATTTGGTATTTACAGAGATTTGAAAGACTTCCGCTTCCCTGCTTTAAAGGCACAGAGTCGTATTTATTGGACTATAGTTTAAAGTTTTTTATTTGAAACGTTCCGTTCACTGAGGGCAAATATTTTATTTACTTTCTGTTTCTGTCATTTATGAAAGTCGCAAGCATTTAGGGATATTTATAACTTTACACGCAAACAGGTATGATTCTTAAACTGCTGTTCAAAATTAAGGGGGGAAATAAATAATATTTCATTAAATTATACATTACCATTTTTAAATTAAAGTGTATTTTAAAATAAACAAATTATTTCATCATCAAGGTTGCATTGTGCATTGTGTTAAGGTTCACAAATGTTCCTTCATTGTCAAAAGGTCGAATCCTGTATGTTAATATATTAATAATAATAATAAAAATTTTAAATAAAATAATTATATCAGATTCAAAAATTTGTATCTTCCTGGATGTGATATAAATATTCTGTAATAAATTGTTAACAATGCCAGCTGTTGTGTAAAGCACTTTGGAAATACATTTATTCATTTAGCAGACGCTTTTATCCAAAGCGACTTACAAATGAGAGCACACTCACACACCAATGGGAGCAGAGCTGCATGCAAGGTGCTAGCTTGCCATCGGGGGCAACTTAGGGTTCAGTGTCTTGCCCAAGGACACTTTGGCATGGGATCACCCGGGTCGGGATTCGAACCACTAACCCTACGATTAGTGGATTAGTGGACAACCCGCTCTACCGACTGAGCCACAGCCGCCCACATGTTTAAACATATTTAAAGTAATACTGTATATACAGTCAGTCTAAGTATATACTGTCTCTAAAACAGCTATGATGGATATGATGTGTGCCTTTTGAAAGAAATGCAGACACAGTGACGCAATTGAGGACTGAGTACGTTCAGATCTGTTCAGTTTCAAATTCCGCCACAATTCTACATCACCACAGTCAGTAATTGTCTTTCCAAAAAGTATTTTTCGACGGTGGAGAAGCTCGATGCTGACAAAAATCATCACAAATTCATCTTTTTGGTTGAGGCAGGCTTCAACCTGGCAAAGACAATCTCATTTCTTATTTGCACATCCTTGTTTCCTTTCCTTGCATCTTAGCTCAACCTCTTAGGATAAGGATTCAAGGATTCAAGGGAAGAATTCAAGGAGGAGATGTGAGGAGAGAGGAACTGAGGCAAGTCGAATGCAATATCCTTGCAATAATTTATCTTGTGCGTGCGGCAGGTTTTTAAACAAGAAACACTTCCGCATAGGATACACCTGTTTAAGCATCCAAGGAGGAGAGGTCGGAATTTTACTGTCCAGCGAGCAACCATCCAAGCACCTGGACAACGTGGGGTATACATCACCATGTGTACAGCGATATCGGAAGATGTTGTAGTGGGACGTAGACCTCGTCTCGGATAATACAATGCAGTTCTCATTGTAACCTTCCTTGATGAGCTCAATCAGGCCTGTAGAACCGGTGGTGTGACCGACTGTACTGTACGTACATTCACTGGGTGGGATAACTCCAGCTTCCATCCTGCTCAAATGATGTTTCCCACTATGTATTTTCCCCCACACTCTCCTTTACTTCCCCTGATTGAGGAACTTTTTTCCACACGGAGGTGGAAGGTATATGATCGGCGTCCTCACAAACAAGTCTCCCTTCTCCAGGCCATGGATGACGCAAACAATGACATCACTTCAGACCGGTGTGAGGCCTGGATTCGTCATGCCCGAAGATTCCTCCCAAGAAGTTTGGCTAAAGAAAACACACATCCATTGTGATGTGGATGAGAACCTGCTGCCAAATCCACAAGACAGGTTGATGGAAATATAGAAGTACAGTAAGCAAGACTTTGTTCTGCTTTTTTACAGTAATCCAGGTGAGGAACACGGCAGATGTTTTACTGTACTGTAGTTTTGATCTTTTTTTTTTGTAGCTTATTATTTTTGCTTTGATTCAAAGAAACGTGTTGTGATTTGATGGTATTTCATTAATAAAATCAATACATTTGTTCATTAATTCCACCATGTCTGTAGTATTGTCTCCACTAGTCCTTTTGCAGTGATGTATTTACGTGTACCATAATGAATCAGGTATCACATATTTTGTACTACAGTGTTTAATGATTGTACGAACAAAGAACTGTAAAGAACGGAATAGTTGAATGTATGTGTGTGTGTGTGTGTGTGTGTTTGAGTGAACATGGACATCATGGATGAGTGAATGTGGGTGTGTACATGTGTGTGAGAAATTGTGTGTGTGTGTGTGTGTGTGTGTGTGTGTGTGTGTGTGTAAGGTGATGTAAGAAAGTTGGAAGGCAGTGAAGTGCTTGTGACTCAGAAGGACTTGATGTAAGGACTGACCTCATGGATGAGGTGCTGGAGCATGGGGATGAATAATTTATACCCATTTCTTATTTTCCAAAAATCTGACTCAGACCAGTTCAAATCCAAACAAATGACACAACAAATATGATGACATAAACTGATAAGAAATAAGCGCACCCTTTCAGTAGTGCTCATTTCAGGTTTAGGATTTTTTCCCCCTTTCAGAACCTTAATTAATTTGTTATACAGAAAAATATGGAACACAGATATTCATAATTTTCAGTCGAACAATTAAATTAAATAAATAATACAATTCATAAATCTAAATCATTCTCGTAACATCTTAACACATATTTGGCAAACCTACAGTGCTTCAGTGCTTTGCATAATTAACCCCTCCCCCCTTCAACTTTTCAAATGAAATGGATTTAACTTACACAATATGTCTAACATTTCAAAGTGAAAAATATATTTTAGTGTGACCCCAATTTGATTCTAGATGATTCTCTGTAAAATTGCTTTAATTCTGTGAGATTAAAGAGCAATTCAAGAGAGGTTTTCTTCAAGTATTGCTCTGTATTTGGCTCCATCCATATCCCCCTCAACACTACCCAGTTTTCTGCTGAAATGGAAAGCATTGCCTCAACATGATGCAACCACCACCGTGCTTTACAGTGGGGATGATGTTCTGAGGGTGTTGAGTAATGAAGGGTTACTTCCAAGACCATTTGATTGATTTATTTTTTTATCTCGTCAAAGCAAAGAATCTTCTTTCTCACGTGTTTCCCGAGACTCCACGTTATCCCATATCACAGGATATCTTGTGAAGATTCATGAAATTCCAATTAATTCCAATTAACACAACACAAAGGACACAGCTCCTGAAGCTCACCACGCCTCCCTGGAGTTACAGTCGAAGTTTTGTGGTCAGATGAAACCGCATTCTGGCAGTTCGATTGAAGAGAGCTGAATACATATTGAAGCTCCGGAATCTGCGGTAAAACCTGGAGATGAATGCTTTCAGTGATGCTATGAGGCTGTTGAGGATTTTGTAAATTCTCCTATAAGTACCAGGATATTGGAATTCAAAGCCTAGTTGCCTCTGCCAGGAGGTTAAGACGTCGCCATTGATGGACCTTTTAACAAGAAACTTTTACTTTGTGTGGACACAATCTCAAACCTTTAAGGGGTAACACACATTTACACGAGCAACATGGAATTCCCCAAAAGGTTCTTTGGATAGTTAAGGGTTTATAGTATCCATAAAAGGGTTTGACTTGTAATCACTTCTGAAAAGGAAACTGGAGTTCTCCAGTTATCCCTTTGGATGGTACCATTAAAGGTTTCCTTAATGTAACACAGTATATAATGGTTCTTAAAGAACCATTGAAGAACCTTTTTTCTAAGGGTGTACCAAGAACTAAGAGTGTTCTGTCACAGCAGTGACACCGTATTGGTCGTGTAAATGTAAAAAGGGTTCTTTAAGGGTTCAATGGATAAATAAGGCCTCCTTATAGGTTTTTACCCTGTTTTACAATATGAAAACAATGTTGTAGAGTTCTACATAGAACCTTTAAGGGTTCCTGCAGAGGGACAACCCCTCTAAAAACTAGTAGTTCTAGACTTGGACATTTTTGTTAAGTCTTTCCTATAAGAGATGATTCGACGAAAAACCCCAATGATAATGCTACTGTATGATCTCTTAATGAATCCAAGGAACCCATAAGGAACTTTGGATTTAAAGAACTCTTTGTTCTAAGAGTGCACCAAGTAAGTACCAAGAATGCTTCGCCACAGCTGTGACACCGTGTGATGGTCTTCAACCGTTGAAGTAAACAGGGTTCTTCAGTAGGGTTGGATAAACAAGGCCGCCCAAAAGGGTTCTACTGCTGTAGAGTTCTACTCAGGGACGGCAGAGGAGAACCCTTGGAGAACCCTTTGTTCTAATGTGTTAGTTGGATACATTTACATTTATTCATTTAGCGGACGCTTTTATCCAAAGCGACTTACAAATGAGAAAATACAAGCAAAGTGATATCAAGCAGAGAACAATACAAGTAGTGCTACTATACAAGATCCATTAACTGAGTTCTAGAAGAAGCAAAGTGCGCAGAGTAGAGGTGTAAGTGCTTATTTTTTTATGAGTGGGTAAGTGTGCGATCATTTGATCAGTGACGTGAGAGCAACGGGATATGTTGTAGAAGTTCTTCTACAGTTTTACTTTATGTTTGTGAGTCCTCTGTTTTCTAAAGATGTGTTGTAATGTTTATGTGTGAATCCCGTTAAAAGGTCGCACAACAGTCGAAAAAAAACCTTTAAAGAAATCAGTTAAAGAAGATCTGAGAAGCTTTTAGAAGCCACATCTGTTCGGACCTCTGGAGCCCTGTTATCTCATTTTATTAAAATATTTCACCCTGGAGCGAGGAACAGTCCTCACCACATTTACCACACACCGGTAACTCACCTACAGTCAGGTAAAAACTTACACACACACACACACACACACACACACAAAGAGAGCGAGAAAGAGAGAGAGTGTGTGTGTGTGGGAGAGAGAGAAAGAGAGAGAGAGAGAGTGTGTGTGTGTGGGAGAGAGACAAAGAGGGAGAGAGAGAGTGAGAGAGAAAGAGAGAGGGAGAGAGAGAGAGGGAGAAAGAGAGAAAGAGAGAGAGAGTGTGTGGGAGAGAGAGAGGGAGATAGAGAGAGTGTGTGTGTGGGGGAGAGAGAGAGAGGGAGAGGGAGAGAAAGAGGGAGAGAGGAGAGAGAGAGGGAGAGAGGGGAGAGAGAGAGAGTGAGAGGGGAGAGAGAGAGTGAGAGAGTGAGAAAGGGAAAGAGAGTGAGAGAGAGAAAGAGAGAGAGAGTGAGGGAGAGAGAGAGAAAGAGAGAGAGTGTGTGGGAGAGAGAGGGGGGGAGATAGAGAGTGTGTGGGAGAGAGAGGGAGAGGGAGAGAGAGAGAGAAAGGGAAAGAGAGAGAGAGAGAGAGAGAGAGAGAGAGAGAGAGGGAGAAGAGAGAGAGAGAGAAAGGGAAAGAGAGAGAGAAAGAGAGAGAGAGGGAAAGAGAGTGAGAGAGAGAAAGGGAAAGAGAGTGAGAGAGAGAGGGAAAGAGAAAGGGAAAGAGAGTGAGAGAGAGAGAGGGAGGGAAAAAGAGTGAGAGAGAGAGAGAGAGAGAGAGAATTCATGTGTTGAAGCTTTCTTTAACCTTCATTGAACCTTCCCTCTGTGAGACGTGAGATCTTTAACAGCGACCTGAACGTGTGGATTTAGATGATGATCACACACGTGTTTTTTTTAATAAAACAAACCAAAACGCAGCTTGTCGTATTACCGAGAAACCGCAAGAGGAGCGTAAACCCCTCCGTCCCTGAGATGTCGGAAAACTACAGCAGTTACCTCTGACACTGGAGACTCCTTCCGTACACGTTTCAGTGGAGCGGGAAGTCTTCGTGAACATCTGTTGCTATCGAAACGATAACGTATTAGAACGAGCGCATTAATAGAAAGTTTTCTACTTTATAGGAGATTGATCAACACCTTCTGACCAATTAGAACGCAGAATTCAGAAATTAACAGCGAAATGAAGCTGTAATGAATCTTCGTGAATCAATAGAATCGAATCTCGAGCAGTTCGATTCATTAAACCGGAATCAAATCTGGAGTCGATTCCGTGTGTGCGTGTGAGTGTGTGAGTTTGTGTGTGTGTGTGTGTGTGTGTGTGTGAGTGTGTGTGTGCGTGCGTATGTGTGCGTGTGTGTGTGAGTCCGTGTGTATGAGAGTGCGTGCGCGCGTGTGTGTGTAGGATTAGAGATCTCTCCTCACTGCTCTGGTCTCAGAACCTCTTCTGCGTCAGTGAGCAGAGAAACGCACAGATTGGGAAGTGAATCCACTCTGAACACACTCAGGTGAGTCTGTAGTCCAGGTTGTTTGGTGTGTGTGAATGGATTATGATTCAGTATTGAGTTCCGTTTTTTGTGATCTGAGAAGTAGCAATGAGACTGGATCAACTGGATCCAGAAAGATCTGAACACGTGACTCGGTTATATTCAGCAGCTTAGAAATGCAGAATGTTTCTGTATAAATATAAAGATCAGCTATAAACTGAATCATTGTTTTCTTTTCTTATTATTAGTGATTATTACTAATATTATTAGTGCTTATTAGTGATTATTATAATGATTAACTGAATGCAGAGACACAAATATGTCAGTAATGTGAATCAATAAGTCTTTTATCAGCGATGTTACACATGCTTCATAGATTAAACATCCATCTGAACTGTTAGATTGATTTGAAAAGAATTATTTAAACAGAAGTACGATCTTATTTGAACTGAACCAGTTTCAATTGACGTTAATGATTTTTAATCTTCGTATTTATGCATAAAATCCCTCACATAATCTCAACACAGTACTGTACAAAGGTTTGAAGAACATGCAAAGACATGCTGGAGAGCAATGTTTCTTTCAAAAAGGATGGAATTTAATGTTCTACTTGAAATAAAAGTATATAAAATTAGTAAACAGAAATAACGATCTATAAGTTTGTACTGAGAAAAGACTGTATATATTTATATACTGTATATATCTTCTTCACATCCTTCACTTCAGTGGATTTTCACCCTCTGTTCTCACGTGTAGTGTTTTTATTTCTCACATGCGATGGTATATTGTTCACGTTATTTTCAGGGCCCATGTTGGCACGCTTTTTCACGTGATCATACAGTATTACTCACATGATTACACACGAAGAACATACCATCAGTCTTAGCGGTTGAATTCGGTTTGATGTTCGGTTCATTTCTTTAAACGTCTGGTCTGAACACACATCTACAGTCTAAACAGTGA
The DNA here is from genome assembly GCA_022414735.1 of Noturus placidus. Classification (NCBI taxonomy): domain Eukaryota; kingdom Metazoa; phylum Chordata; class Actinopteri; order Siluriformes; family Ictaluridae; genus Noturus; species Noturus placidus. The sequence continues at coordinate 13,228 of JAFFST010051950.1, forward strand.
TTCTTTTTCACAATCATTTGTGAAACAACAGTTTACATGATAATATCATATGGTTACGGTATATCGCTCAGCCCGCACTGAACGCATGCAGACCGAACGGCGTTTGTGTGATCAGTTGAACACACAGCTGATTAAATATAAATCTCTATGAAAGTGAACGTATTTTTGTTCATCAGCGATCTGATTTATTCCAGTTTAAACGGCGCACTTATATAGCGATTTTATCCAAAGCACTTTACACTGTGCCTCATTCACCCATTCACACTCACACTCACACACCAATGGGAGCAGAGCTGCCATGCAAGGCGCTAACTTGCCATCGGGAGCAGCTTGGGGTTCAGTGTCTTGCCCAAGGACACTTCGGCATGTGGAGTCACATGGCCCGGGAGTCGAACCATCAACCCTACTATTAGTGGAGAACCCGCTCTACCACCTGCGCCACAACCGCCCTTTAATGAATTCGTTTAAATCCGGTGACGTGATTCTATTTAACATGTTTCTACAGCGTAAACTTCCACCTCCTCTCGTTCTTCTGTCATTTATAACAAAAGTTTTCACGCCCTAAAGACAAATGTAGGACATTGAGTTTACACCAGCAGGGTAAAAATCAAAATAAAGCAATCTTAACAATATAAAAAGCCTGTAGGATAGCTGTCTCACAGCTCTGGGGTGTGTGTGTGTGTGTGTGTGTGTGTGTGTGGTTTAAGCATAAAGCCATTAGAACCCCTGATTTATTCAGGAGAAATAAATGTTTTATTGGGTCACCGTCACGTGACCCAATAAAAGTTTAATATAAAACATGAAATGAAATATAATGTGTGTGTGTGTGTGGTGACGTTAGAGGCTGTAACCCGGAGCCTGAGGGTGAGTTTTAGCACATTTCCCTAACACACACACACACACACACACATATACAAACACACACACTTTCACATGAGCATGTTGTCATTTGGTGAAATTACTAGACAGAGCGAGGTGACCTTTGACCTCTGCAGCACCTCTAGCACATGTTTCTGTCAGTGATTTAACACGCCGTTAACCGGAGAACCTGCAGAACCGTTTTCAGAACGCAGTGTTCATTATGATGTTATAGTAACAACACACACGTTTTCTTCTGATCGCAGGTCAGCAGCGTTCGGAGCAGAAAGGAGCGTTTGTGAAGTTTTAACCTCGAATTGAAAGAATGAACGAGCGAGTCCGGGTGAAATGGAATGTCATCGCGTGCGTTCTCGTACTTCTCCACACGTGTCTCGGACAGAAAGACTGCACCGGAGTGGACTGTCCACGTCTGGACAGCTGCATTGAGGAGGTTCTGGAGAGCGGAGCGTGCTGTGCCACGTGTATTCAGAGAGGCTGCACGTGTGAAGGGTATCAGTATTATGACTGCATCAGCGCCGGGTTTAAAAACGGGAAGGTTCCTGAAGGAAAGTCGTACCTGGTGGACTCGGGCAGTACAGAGTGTTCGTGTCCAGCGGGAGGAGGAAGGATAAGTTGCCGCTTCATCCCGTGTCCCGATGTTCCTCCTCACTGCATCGAGATGTCTGACTCCACCGAGGCCTGTCCTCACTGCCTGCGCCTCGGCTGCATCTACGAAAACCAGAAATACGAAGCAGGTCACTCGTTCCAAATGGATCTGTGTCACGTCTGTCACTGTCCCAATGATGGTGGTGACCTGATGTGCTCGGTCATTCCTGAGTGCTCTTCAGAAACGATAAAGAGCCCTGATGTAAAGGAGAATGACCTTCATATCTCCAACCATGACAATCCTGGAGATTTCCCCAGTGAAGATAACGAATCTCCCAGTAACTCGGTCCTGATTTACACCGGAAACACGTCTGAGTTTAAAGAGAGTGAAGACTACGACTATTTCCCAGAAGCAACCACAACTCCAGATGCTTTCATGCCATCTTCTGGAGCTCCTCAAGGTCAAAATCCACACGATGTTCTACGTGAAGACACTAGGAAGGAGCTTAGAGAGACACTGGGCACTTATGACACTGAATCTAGAGAAGAAGGAACCGAGCACTTGCTAAACAAGACACATTCAAGATCTTCTGAAAAGTTATCATCTCAGACGGAAACCGCCGTTAAACAGACTCAGGTTCCTCCAAGAGAAACCACAGCCAGTGACAATCACAGGAACCTTCAACACATGATCCCGAAAGTCAACACTGTCCCTAACCTGCAGTTCATCTCCACCACCTCACCACCAGTGAATGTGAGGGAACGTGAAGCTCGCAAGCAGCCTCAAACGCTGGGCAGATACCACCAGGAGAGAAACGACCTCCATCTAACGTCCGACAACCAGAGAGGTGAGTGAAGCGAGTCCGACTCTTAATATGGAAAAATTCTGAAAAGCACTGTATCACATGACTGCTCATTTCATCTTCAGCTGAGGTGTATGAGATACAGAGAAGGGAATTGTGGGTAAAAATAACTCCCAGAAGAGCCGAGATGCATTCCTCTGATAGCATGACTAAATGTGGAGCAGATCTGCGGTGCTGTGTAAAATGGGAATCGATTCATTTCATGATTTTTGGTTTTTGAATCAAAAATAAAAATGATTCGATTCAATTCAACACACTAAAGAGCAAAGTTACAGCTTTACCTCTGACTGTTACAAAGCACTGACCCTGGAGACTCCTTCCATCCATGGTAAAAACGTTACCATAGCAACGATTACATTTTCATTTCTATTTATTCATTTAGCAGATGCTTTTATCCAAAGCGACTTACAAATGAGGAGAACAGTACAAGGATTTTATAATGTTTATTACGAACCCAAACGAAGCGCATGGAACCAGCGTGAGAAGCTGTATGTGTATGTGGAGGATTAATGCAGTCCAGAGCTCCACATGGACATGAAGTTTCCTTTTAATTCCACTTGTACAGGATCACACAATTTCCCCGAGTTCCAACATCTGATTCAGCTCATCAAAACCTCCCTAAAACACATGAAGTTTGGCTTCACCACGGTTCAGATATGCAGATCTTCCCTGCTCTACTCTGTAATGCTGGAACCATGAAGATCCTAAAAATGTGGATAAAGAAACAGAAATCCAGGATGAACATAATCCAGGATAAATATAAACTCTGTCTGGTACTGTCCCACCCTCCCTCTGTCTCACCCTACCTGTCTCACTCTGTCTGATACTGTCCCACCCTCCCTCTGTCTCACTCTGTCTGATACTGTCCCACCCTCCCTCTGTCTCACTCTACCTGTCTCACTCTGTCTGATACTGTCCCACCCTCCCTCTGTCTCACTCTGTCTGATACTGTCCCACCCTCCCTCTGTCTGATACTGTCCCACCCTCCCTCTGTCTCACTCTACCTGTCTCACTCTGTCTGATACTGTCCCACCCTCCCTCTGTCTCACTCTACCTGTCTCACTCTGTCTGATACTGTCCCACCCTCCCTCTGTCTCACTCTACCTGTCTGTCTGACTCTGACTGTCTCACTCTGTCTTAGTCTGTTTGTCTCACTCTGTCTGTCTTCCTCTGTCTATCTCACTCACTCTGTCTCAATCTGTCTGTCTCACTCTATCTGTCTGTCTGACTCTGACTGTCTCACTCTGTCTTAGTCTGTTTGTCTCACTCTGTCTGTCTTCCTCTGTCTATCTCACTCACTCTGTCTCAATCTGTCTGTCTCACTCTATCTGTCTGTCTGACTCTGACTGTCTCACTCTGTCTTAGTCTGTTTGTCTCACTCTGTCTGTCTTCCTCTGTCTATCTCACTCACTCTGTCTCAATCTGTCTGTCTCACTCTGTCTCTGCCTGTCTCACTCTGTCTGTCTGTCTCTGTCTGTCTCACTCACTCTGTCTATCTCACTCTGTCTGTCTCACTCTGTTTGCCTCCCTGTGTTTCTCTCACTCCCTCTTTCTCCCTCTGTCTGTCTCACTCACTCTGTCTGTTTCCACCTGTCTGTCTCACTCTGTCTGTCTCACTCTGTCTGTCTCACTCACTCTCTCTCCCTCTATCTGTCTCCCTCTGCCTGTCTCCCTCTGCCTGTCTCCCTCTGTGTGTCTCACTCTGTGTGTCTTACCAGTCAGAATGTGGAATTAAGCAGCACTGCAGTAAAACTGTATTTCTACAGAAGTAGGATTTGTGCTATAAATCAGAATGAGTTGAGTTTTAGTGAACTCTGCTGTAGGCTTTTTATGGTGGAGTATATATTTTGGGAGCTGACATGCAGCCAGATGCTGAGCTTCTCTCCAACACGGAGACGCTGTTCAGACCTGCTCCAACATCTGGAGTTAATAGGAATGCGTGACATTTCCTTGCAGAATCCGTGCTGATGGTCGTATGGTGTGTGTGAGTGTGTCGGCCTCGAGGCAAGGCTTCAGCGCAAACAGAGTTTTACTCAACACGCTTTATTTACGGCCGTGATGTGGTTTAGTGGAGTGACGGGGAGGACTGCATGGATTCCTCGCTGTAATTATGACGGAGTGATGACACACTCACGTCCGCAGCACAGGAGATTTCAGCACTCGGACTCATTTATTGCACTCAATAACATGAATGCATTTATTCCTAAACAGGAGCATTTACACAAGAAATGTGCAGCTCATGAAAATGCAGCTAGTTGGAAAAATATTTGTAAGCGGATTCCGCGCGCAACCTATTTATTGAATAACAGGCAAAGAAAATGAGCACAATAAGAGCGACGCATTAAACACACAGAGGGCTTCGTAACCAAGAGTAAAAACAACCGGGTATAAAAACGCGAACTGATCAAGAGGAAACTGGAAACAGGTGTAGATAATCAGGAGGCAGAGGATTAGAACAAGGCAGTGGTGGTGGCTGATGGGAAATTGAGTCCTATGCGGCCATCTTGTGAGGCTGTGATGAAACCCGGAAAGCAGACGTGACGATACGCTTTGCTCTTGAGCTGATCATCTACAAATCATATTATTGTCGATGAGTTACTTTGAATCTATTTAAGGATTACGCTGTCATTCCAAAAGAAATCCATAAATGAATACGATGAGTGAGATTAGCCGTTCAATCAGGACAGAAGTAAAAGTGTGTGTCTGTGGGAGCTGAAGCACTGCAGTGGCTGAGCTGCGCTAGATTTGAACCAAATTTGTACCAGAGGAAAACGGTGTAGAGTAGCATAAATGTAAAAAGGCTTGGAGTTATACTGTGGTTCACTTAAATTGGACCTTCAAGAGTTTCTTTTTGTCTTTATTTGTATTTATTTAAAAATAAATAACTGTAGATACGACACAGCAGTGATATCTCAGCAAGTCAACATGTCTTAAATATCGGCAGGTTCACCTATTATTACTCTTCATTAGATTGGTTTTAGATAAGTATAACAATACTAATTGTATTTCTAGATATTGTTTTACTCATTACAAACTTGTCTTATTCTAGATACATTTTAAACAAAAAATTCATAAAAGAGCAAAATGATCTGCTGCTTTAAGCATGTAATATGCTTTAAGGTCAATGTGCTTCAAGGTTTGTTATATAATAATCTTTTAATGAGAAATATTATAGAAATATAGAACTGTATTGAAGATACGCCATTCTTCACGTGATCAGAGAGTGTTTATTTTGGGGGGGGTGGGATGCAGTCTGAGTTTTTTCATTGATTAGAAAACTGCAGGCGTTTGAGGACGAGCTCTGCCTTCATCAGCGGGTTTTTTTTTTCCCCAGACAGATCGGTCCAGTTAGAGTTCACTGGTCAGGGTCAGTGAGTAAATGGAAGAGTTACAGAGTGATGACATCCTGTGGAGCAGGAAAAGGCATTAGCGATAATCTCCATGAGTAATGACTCCATGCCGAGGCCTGTGGGGTCGTCGCCACTTGTTTAGAGTCGGACGCACTTTCTCACAGGCGAAGTAAGACAAGGAGAAATATCCGAAGCTGTAGTGAATGCTTTAGTGATTCAATGAGAAGATCAGAGCGAGAGAGAGAGAGAGAGAGAGAGGACCATGTGACACTCGTGCTACCTTTTAATAACAATCGTGTTTTCTTACATTTTTAAACCCCCTGGTTAATGATGCTCGATGCGATGTGTGTGTTGGAGGTAACGGACGGTGATAAACGAGCGCGCTGTATTTTAGCATTGCCTCATCGCTAGCTATGACGTTATCCCTTCTCCTAAAAAGCTCCAGGAACAAGAAAATGACCTAACGTTCGCCTCCTTTCAGCATCCACCCCTCTGTAAAGGGCGACATGGGCGTCAAATGAGGTTTTTTACAAAAATTGTGAAATGAATGGACTTGACTGTTATCTGTAGCGTATAAATAAAACAAGCGGGGAAAAAGAGAAAAGGAAATGAAAGCTGAACATGACATCACTGTGAGGTGCTTCCCAAAAACTTCTGTATTCATAGAAAGTTTCTGCTGACTCGTCTTCTGGAGAGAGAAAAAAACACGGAGCGGTTAGCTTACAGTGGCGTGAGAAAGTATTTGCCCCCTTCTGATTTCCTATATTTTTCCACAATAAATGCTTTCAGATCCTCTAACAGAATGTAATATAAGACAAAGAGAACATGACGGGTTTTAAACGATTGTTTCCTTTATGGAAAGGAAGAACGTTATGCAGCACTTATATCACCCATGTGAAAAAGTAGTCCCGTTCGTTAAAACAGGGATGTAGAGGACAGCGGTACCCCCTGAAGAGCGCTGCCACATTGAGTGTGTGTGTGTGTGTGTGTGTGTGTTCACTATGCTGACGGTTTTCCGTTCTCTGTTCTTCACGTAGAACCTTATCAGCGGGTCCACAACACCACACATGGTCACTTTCACTTCCTCCCTTTGTTCCGGGCTCGGTGGGGAACATCATTGGCATCATGGAACGTTATTTTAGTGGCATTAACATTTGACATCAGTGGTGTATTATCCTGAGGTCAACGAGGTCATTCAGTTTAACTGTAGGATCCTGACAAGCTGACTGTCCTTGACTCATGTAGACTGTACTCAAATTGTTAACGGTGTTTACAATGGACTTAAATAATTTAATTCACTTCACTTGAGGATGATTTAGTGTAGTTTACCGACCAGGAATCACACTGGTGTTGTGGTAGTGAGAGCGCTTGAACCGTACATCACACTCATTTAAATGTAAATGTGTTGAAATATCAGTATATTCTCATGTTTATATGTTTACAGTGCCTTGCGAAAGTATTCGGCCCCCTTGAACTGTTCGACCTTTTGCCACGTTTCAGGCCTCAAACATAAAGATATAAAACTGTAATTTTTTTGTGAAGAATCAACAACAGGCG
>JAFFST010051952.1:11899-18292 GCA_022414735.1 Noturus placidus
AATAAAATAAAGGGGGGGGGGGTCATATTCAAAAGTCTGTATTTTTAATGTGTTTTAAAGACCTCTTGCGAAATGGGGGTCTCGGTCAAATGTTAATGCCATTTGGGGGGCCTTGCCCTGGAAAAGTTTGGGAACCACTGCACTAACATGTGCTTAAGGTGGTCGTTATTCACGCATGAATTAATACGTAAGACTCACGTCGTAGTTAAGGTTATCTCTTCATTAGTTGGTGATTAGTACATGGCTTAACTCATCACTTGTTCATATTTAAGTATTAATTCAGGTATTAGTGCACGATTATTCTTATAAAGCTTTTATCTGGAAATAGTTTGAGAACAAGTAAAGGATGTTGTAAATGCCTTGTGCACTACAACGTCTGTGAAACATATGATCTTATATAGCAACTACTGTGTATTGGGCGGCTGTGGCTCAGTCGGTAGAGCGGGTTGTCCACTAATCCACTAACCGTGGGGTTGGTGGTTCGAATCCCGGCCCGGGTGATCCCATGCCGAAGTGTCCTTGGGCAAGACACTGAACCCTAAGTTGCCCCCAATGGCAAGCTAGCACCTTGCATGGCAGCTCTGCTACCATTGGTGTGTGAATGTGGTCTCATTAGTAAGTCGCTTGTAAATGTAAAAATAATATTTCTGTAAAGCTGCTTTGAGACAATGTTCCATTGTAAAAAGCGCTATACAAATTGAATTAAATTATTGCTTAATGATTTTATAGGCTTGGTTATGGCAATAGTTACAGCATGGGGCTACTAATCAGAAGGTCATGACTTCAAATCCCAGTGCTGCCAAGCTGCCACTGTTGGGTTTTGAGAAAGATTCTTTAACCTTCATGTATCCTGTCTCAGATATAAGTTGCTTTGGATAAAATGCTCAAATAGGGAGCCGCTGATGTGACATGGTGGTCACTTTTTAATAACGTGAGTCCACAAATGAATATTTCAAGGCCACAGACTCTAAGCATCTCACTCCCGCAAATTATTTATGTCGTGGCCACAAGATGCCAAAGCTCATGACTTAATATGTTGTGGAAAATACTTAATATGCAGGTAATTATTTAGTTGGAACAGACAAAAATGTCTATTCGCCTTGAGAATTCGCTTAAGGTGGCGCAACCTAATGTAATATAATCAGTCATCTCCATGCTTAAGTTCCCGTAGCTACAAAGCTCTAATTGATTGATTCTTCCGTATCTCTCGTTTTAAAATACAGTAGTTCCTGTGAGTTAAGTATTTTGTGGCCCTGAAATAGATCTCCAGCGTCATAATACTCAAAGCCTTAATTTGTTCATTTGTTGGCACAATTTACAACCATCATGTCACTTAGGATTACAGATCCACTCATAATCTCACAGTTTAGCAATGAAGAAACAATCTTAGTGTGTTTGGAGTATATAGAGTCAGTGCTAGTTTGACAGTTAAGTCTCTGGGTTACTGATAGAAGGTTGAGGGTTCAAGCCACAGCATTGTTGGGCTCTTGAGCAAGGCCCTTAACCCTCTCTACTCCAAGGGGCACTGTATCATGGCTGACCCTGCACTCTGACCCCAACCTTCTAACATGCTAGGTTATGTGAAGAAAACAATTCCTGTAATTGCTGTAATGTATATGTGATTAACAAAGATGCATTATCGTTGTTACTATTATAAACCGACACGCCGCAAAAGCCGAGAGCATCGTTGTTGTCAAATTAAGATGACCAATCATGTCAATACAGAATGTTTTGTTTTTCAGTTCCAATCATAAGGTTACTAAGGGATGAAAAATGATGTTGAAGTGAAATTTTCAGATAACCAGGTATCTAAAATAGGCATAGGGTTAACACGTGACCTGAGCAGCATTGTTCAGACACTCAGCCACGTACCTTTTCTGCAGCTGGAGGAGTAAAAAAAAAAAATAATAATAACCACGTCCACTAGAGGGCAGATAGTGGCAAAGCATCTGACAGGTTTTTATGCTGATTTCACACCAATTATTCAGGGATGTCGTGTATATGTGTTTGCTGTAGAGCGGCACAGAAACTTCACATAGATGCACACATCTATTGTCACAAGCTGCTGTTTCAGATTTCAGTATTTATTTAACGATGGTGCTCAGAAGCCCTTAATGCTAACTAATACTGACACAGGCCTACTTAAACATGTATAAATGATTCCTTTTGTTTGTATAAAGACTGCGCTTGATAATTATGATGTCACACTGAACCAAAGATTCTCGTTAATCTACAGTTTGGTTATTACACATTCCTGTCTGAATTACATCCAGACGTCATGACACACAACATTGTGACTGTAGTTTGGTGAGGTTCTGGTTTGTCAATCGCATAACGGTGATCATGTGACGCTTGACTTTGTTATGACGTTTGAATGTAAGTGTCATAATGCAATCTTATGTCAATAAGGATCTCTCGCTTGATTCAGGTGTTCTGAAATCCAAATAATTTACAACGTTCCCTGTTTATGTTTATGTAAGTTGCCATGAAGGGTTTTATGTACTGTAGGTGTAACATAGCCAGATGAACATCTGTTACCCAACTCTCATACTACAACCTTATAATGATGTGCTTCTATGTGGGTTTGTTAAACTGATAACAATGAGATGATATCCATCCATACATTTTCCATACCACTTATCCTACACAGGGTTACGGGGGAGCCTGGCGCATATCCCAGCTAATTCGGGGCACAAGGACATCCTGGACGGGGTGTCAACCCATCACACGGCACAATCGCACGCACATTCATACACTACAGACAATTTGGAAATGGCAATCAGCCTGCTAGGGGAGGAAACCCATACTGCATACACAGGGCAGAGACGGGATTCGAGCCCTTAACCCCAGAGGTGCGAGGCAAATATGCTAACCACTAAGCCACCATGCCCCCCAATGTGATGATGATGATAGCATAAGCTTCAATTTGAGGCACTTGATTCGTTTTCCAATTCCCGCTTGCTTTAGAAACCTTCCTTGCAGCTGTGACAGTTTTTCTTAGATCAGTAGATACACGGATGCTGTTTTAAGAAATGCACAGCAGGGTGGAATACACTTTGCTTCAACAACCTTCTGAATGCAGGTTTAATTGTGCAATATGGATGCTGATATTTTTATCATCCTTCACTTTGGCAAGACATACCACTGGCACTGCATGTGAGTTTGAACATGTGTTTTTGTGTGTGTGTGTGTGTGTGTGTGTGTGTGTGTGTGTGTGTGTGTGTGTGATCCTATATAACCTGTGACAGCAGAGAAACCTGCAGGAGTTTCAGCACACCGTGACCCTGCACATTTCAAATGTGACCTGGCACTTCATACAGACCTACATTCAGAAGTGCTTTTTTAAGCACAAAGCAGAGGAGGTATATCAGGGAACATAAAGACGCACTTATATTCACAGGTGATGTTTGTAAATTCAGAGCAAAGGAAATGGAAAGAAGACCTCAATCGAACAAGATGTTATTTTACACAACAAAATGGCTTCGGATTGTTTTGCACAAGCAAATCCATTCAGGATGCAGTGCGAAATCTATTCAGTACCACATGGTGCTGTAGAAGAGAAATAGCAATGGGTCGAGCCATGGATAAAGTTAATTACATTTATAGAGAAGCATTAAGAATCCATAGTGAGGACTGAATAGTAAAATTGCTCACCTTGTTCTTGAGACCTCTGATTCAGGCAGTTAAGTGAGAGTTACACATGTTGGGGTGGAGTTTGCCGAAAACAGGCGTGTCGCAATTACTCACAGTTCTGACCTTTTGTTTATTCCATGATGTCATTTTGAGTGAGGAGCAGTAGATCCAGCGCTGTCTGACAGTCTGATGGAAGCACATCATCTTACTCAGAGACATTGTTTATCTTGAGGACTGAATTATTGGGAATATAATTATGAACTACACTTAAAAGCGACTGTAGCAGATGAGTGCTTATCCTCTAAAACCCTTTTTTTTGTTTACAGGAAGTGTAAATTACCAAAAATATATGCGTAATATAGTATGATAAAATAACCCGTGTCCCATGCAAAGATTACAATCTCATGACATCGATTTAGTATCTCCTGTCTTCAGTTTTTCCCCGTCTGATTTTCTCCCTAATTTGGTCACTTGCCAGTTCACACCCACCAACCAAAAGACTAACAAGTGCTTTCTCTAAGATACAATAAGCCAGCCAACCGCATCTTTTAGAATCATTTAGAATTGCTGTTCATGCATCATCATAGGGCAGTGTAACATACTCAGATGAAAGCGCTATCTGTAATATTTTGTATATATGAGCTTACAGACTCCCGGGATTGGCTAGTGGCACTGTGAATGACTCCATCCTGAGAGCACCGCCAATGTTGCTCTCTTGACTCCCGGCCAAGGATAACTATGGCATTGTCAGAATTCTAACTCATTTATATATATATATATATATATATATATATATTAATTGTCTCTTGCTTTTATGTTACATCATATTACATTTGACCGCAAATAGGGGGGGGGACCCCAAAATGTCCTTCTTCTTGCATTTTCCATCCATGAATGTTTTCAAGCTTAAAGGCTATGGTCTAGATGCTATTGTAAAACACTGTCCAGGAAAAATAAACAAACAAACAAACAAACAAACAAACAAATAAATAAATAAAAACTTAAGTATGTGCATAACCTGTCACTAAATAAGCATAACTTTCCCTGCATAAATATTCATATAACTTTTAGACTCTTAAAAAAGACCCATCGTTCCTACAACAAGAAATCTACACATCATGAAGAGAGGATAAAAGATTCCATCTAGAAATAAAGCTGGTCTGGAAGCGTTACTGTTTATGAATCTAACTCTTGACCATCCACTTTCAGTATTCCGTCTGGCAGATGTGAAAGGTTTGACACAGAGCCATGTCTGTATTTGGCAAACTCCCCACCAGTCTAGCAGTGGGAAGCAGATTTAAAGCTTGCACCAGCAGGGACTCCCAATCAGCAGAGCAAAAACCTCAAATCAGTGGGCTGGAACATTCAATTAGTCACCAAGTTTTCTAAATAGACAAATCACACAGAGACAAAGAAAACAGAACGAAGCCAAACCCAGATAAAATCGTTACAGGTTAAAAGCATCATTAGAATTCATTTTTCTTTTTCTATTGCTGGAGTGCGTCCGTATATCGTGTATTATTACGGGACAAAATAGACAAAAAAGAAACGAATCTTTTTAAATATGATATTCACTTGATTTTATATTGTAGTAAGGCTTCCTGTCAATCAACATTAGTGGATTATTGGGATCAACTATCATCACTAGTTAATGAAGGAGTAATATTAAGCAAGTAATGGTTAAAGGTTTCCAGTTTAGTACTTATTTGTTTAGGTAGCCTAATAAACTTGCAACCCATTGCCAATTCCAATAACTGCTCTGTAAAGTGCAGGTGAGTAAGTGTATTGAGTCATACTTATTAGCTTGACTATACAGTTTGCTGTTTTGAGGACGTAGAAATACATCACTCATCACAGTTAGCTGACAAGCTAGCAAAAGCCAAGCATGTTTGTTTGTTTGGGGGGGGCTTGGGAATCCCGCCTGTTTGTTTTGACTTCTCACTTCTAAGGTAAGTCAAATACAGCATCGGAAGCCACTTCTCTATTTAAATCATTGGATGATTCCATTGCTGCTCAAAAGTTCAACAAGATATAACAAATACTGTACTATATATTTCTCATTTAAAGCTTGCGTAGATAGATAGATCCAGGAGAATTGATTCAATCCCAAAAAAGGTTATTCATTTGCTTGATTATCTTTGCAACAGTGAAAAAAATCAATCTGCAAGTGTCATTATTTTTACCTTAAATACTGACACTGGAGACTCCTTTCATAATGTTAAAAAAAAAAAAAAAAACCTATCAACAATAAAAAAAATCTCGTTACGATCCTCGTGAATGAGCTTTTAGCACTGAAATTCAAATTTTATCATAGAACAAGCCTATAAACCTAATTATATATTATACAGCATAATATATATATATATATATATATATATATATAAAGCTATTATTTGAATTACAGCCAGGGGTATTATAGAAATACGAGAGATATTTATAGAAAGATCATTACCAACCTTTAGCCAATGAGATTCGTCAATTCAGCAAGGTTGTGGTAAAATAAAAGCGAATTATTATTATAATATATGAGAAATGACTGGATAATGAGCGCAGCATACAGAACAGGTCGTTCCACTTCAAAGCATATTGACAATAATTAATAAGAAAAATTCACCGAATATTTTACACATATTCAAAGCGTGAGTGAGAGAGAGAGAGTGAGAGAGTGAGAGAGAGAGGGTGAGAGAGTGAGAGAGAGAGAGAGAGAGAGAGAGAGGGAGAGAGAGAGAGAGAGAGAGAGCAAGAGAGAGAGAGAGAGAG
>JAFFST010051957.1:645-32025 GCA_022414735.1 Noturus placidus
GTGTGTGTGTGTGTCTCTCTGTGTGTGTGTGTGTCTCTCTCTGTGTGTGTGTGTGTCTCTCTCTCTCTCTGTGTGTGTGTCTCTCTCTCTCTCTGTGTGTGTCTCTATCTCTCTGTGTGTGTCTCTATCTCTCTGTGTGTGTGTCTCTCTCTCTGTGTGTCTCTGTCTCTCTCTCTGTGTGTGTGTGTGTGTCTCTCTCTGTGTGTGTGTGTGTGTGTGTGTGTCTCGGTATCTCTCTGTATCTCTGTCTCTCTGTTGGGGTGTCTCTCTGTATCTCTGTCTCTCTGTGTGTGTCTCTATCTCTCTGTGTGTGTCTCTATCTCTCTGTGTGTGTCTCTATCTCTCTGTGTGTGTCTCTCTCTCTGTGTGTCTGTGTCTCTCTCTCTGTGTGTGTGTGTGTCTCTCTCTGTGTGTGTGTGTGTGTGTGTGTGTGTCTCGGTATCTCTCTGTATCTCTGTCTCTCTGTTGGGGTGTCTCCCTGTATCTCTGTCTCTCTGTGTATCTCTCTCTGTCGGGGTCTCTCTGTCGGTGTCTTTCTTTCGGGGTGTCTCTGTCGGTGTCTCTCTGTGTATCTCTCTCTGTCGGGGTCTCACTGTCGGTGTCTTTCTTTCGGGGTGTCTCTCTCTGTATCTCTCTGTATCTCTGTCTCTCTGTGTATTTCTCTGTCTCTGTCGGTGTCTCTCTTTTGGGGTGTCTCTGTCGGGGTCTCTCTATCGGGCTATCTGTCTCCATCCAGATTGAAGTTTTCACTCCAGAAGTTAACCCTCATTTTACAATGAAAAAAATTACTTGGATGACGTACTGTTTGTCCTGAACCTTAAGATTATTTATGATTCTTTACGACCTCCTGATCATCTATAAATACACAAGTCTTTTGGCTACCCAGGATTTTATTTATTTTGATTTTATTAATTTATTTTTTTTCAGATACCAAACTGAGACTCCCACTGCCCCAATATGTGTGTGTGTATATGTGTATATATGTGTGTGTGTATATATGTGTGTGTGTATAAATTATACACGCACATTCACATTACATATGTATGTATGCACACACACAAACCTATTGGTTTACAAACACTCTGCTGAGTTTCAGGAGGTATTTTGGTGATCGTGTCCTATATGAACATTTCTCATCTCTCTCATTATGCAATAATGTTTAGAAATGCAAGTCACATTTCCCAACAAGATTGACGTGATGTATTGCGGAAGAATCCGCTTGGATTGTGTGTCAGACTGCAGCGAGATGTCATTGTGCACATGTTTTCTAGGGCTCCTGATTGGCGAAACACTCGTCCTCTCGCAATTTCATCAATACTCGATCGACTCGCAGGAAATACATCAGTCCTACCCAGAATCTCAAAAGACTGTGCTATGTAATCGAAGATAAAACATAAATAAGCTGTGCTTTATCTAATATCAGAGACAGTTCCTGTTCCACATATTCCAAGTGAAACTACAGTATGATGTCGATAGTGTCTAGCTTTCTGGTACAATTCCACATGGAAATTTTAGCAGCCAGGGCTTAGTAAGGGAGAGGAGAGCGATCTGTAAATGCACTAAGGAGAAAAGTGATCATGATCTACATAATTTTACACCAGTTAGCTACACTGAGCATTTTGTTCAGATTTATAAATTTGCACTTCCATGTTTGTTCCGTGTCCTAAACGACCCTAGCAATGCTACTGTGTGCTATTACGGAGGACATGGATGTTATTTGCGTGAAAATATAAGGTGTTATAAGGTGAAAATGACAGTTTTCTGAGATTTCGCAGGTATCGATTTATAAAATCTGATTGAAAGATTAAAGTGTGTACTGAATATTTAAATTTGTTAATTGTTCCTTTATTTACAGTTGCCCCCCCCCCCCACCTTTTTAATGTTAAACGATTTTATTTTTTATAGATATTAAATAGAAAATATAACACTTTAATACAGTTGTTGCGATGTTACTGTTTAGCTATCGGTTAGAGAAACGAGCCTGTGTTTCACATTGCCGTTCCCTCAATGGAGAGCTGTATATGGAAAGAATATTGGGTGAAATAGTCCTCCATTGCTTGTTCGCTACATTAGTGTGATATCCTAGATGTGTCCACCAGCTTCTGACATGTTAACAAAGTGTGTTTGTATATGTTGTGTGTCTTCAGTTCATCGCTGGCCTGTAGATCAGCAGCATGGATCCATTAGGCGCTCGCTCTCAGATCGTGTATGTGGAGACTCTTCCCACCTGGGACCAGCCTGAAGATGTGCTTGATGGCAAAGAGGAAGCAAGTTCTCCTAAGAAGGAAGAGGTTGACAATCTGACTGACGTAAACTCTCCCGTTTCTCCATTTCCATTCAGAGAGGATCTCAACAGGAAAATTATTCTATTGTGAGTCACATGGCATTGATACATTTTTCAAAACAAAATGGTTTTTTTTTAAGGTATTACGATGGTGGGAATTGCATTTGACAGCTTTTGTTGGTGATTCACATCTGAAGCACAGGAGATATGTTTGTAATCACATCTATCTTGTTCCTGTTTAACGAGTGATTTGACCTCCAGAGACTTTTCTTACTTTTACATTAGGCCAGTTGTATAATGAGGATCTGCTACTTGGTCATATTCCGTTATGTAGCGTAATCACACAGCCGTAATATCCCAACAAAAACTGGACTAATTCATCCTTTGAGAACTGGATGAGTGAGCTTTCTGGCAGTTATGATCATCTTAACCTGTTCTATTTCACCCTAAGTGATGAAATTCAAATTCGCCCTTGCATTGATGTGATATGCTGTGGTGTGTGGGTTTTTTATTTTTTATTATTTATTATTTTTTGAAAATCATTACAGCAAAGGTGATGTAGCACTTTTGAACTGCACTGCCATTGTGAATACGAGCAACGAGACCCTTACAGACAAGAACCCCATCTCAGACAGCATCCACAGACATGCAGGCCCTGAGCTCAGAGATGAACTTTTCAAGCTGAAAGGTAGGGGGCACTACTGAGTGAGGATTCTGTAGACAGGCACAGCAAAACAAGTATTCCTGTTATGTCATGTTTTTTTTTTTTTTTTTTTTTTTTCCTTTCAGCACTTTTTTTCTTCATTATTTTCACTTTCTTTCTTTTTTCTTTAGGATTGTGTGCATTAGGGAATTGATGTTTTTCATTCTGATCAGATTGCGTGTGTGTGTTTTTCCAGGATGTCGGACAGGAGAGGCAAAAATAACCGAGGGCTTCAACTTGGCTGCACGATTTGTTATACATACAGTTGGCCCCAAATATAAAGCCAAGTATCGTACAGCTGCTGAGAGCTCCTTATACAGCTGCTATAGAAATGTCCTGCAACTTGCCAAGTAAGTATTATATCACATAGTGAATAGGGAAATTAGCACACAACCATCACTGTCTCTCACAGGTCCTGAGAAATCATACACTATGTTTACATGCACATCAATATTCTGATGTTAATCGTACTTCGGCAGTAATTCGTAATTGAGTTTTGAGTCACGTAAACGCCATGATCTGATTCAGTTTAAGACATTATTCTGATTCCCACTCCTGGAATATGCCTGTTTTAATCGGGAATTTGTTGCATGTAAACACCTTATTCAGAAAATCCACCGAAAGATCTATGCGCATGTCCCAAGAGAACCCATGTCACACCCCTCTTAATCTCCCTCCACTGGCTACCTGTAGCTGCCCGCATCAAATTGAAGGCCTTGATTGATGCTCACCTACAAGACCTTGTCTGGAACAACGCCTCCTACCTCAACTCTCTCCTGAAGGCTTACGTTCCCACAAGCAATCTGCGATCAATTAGTGACCGACGTTTAGTAGTTCCTACTCAGCGTGGCGCAAGGTCCCTTTCCAGAACCTTCACACTAACTGTTCCTCAGAGGTGGAATGAACTTCCAACCTCAATCCGGACTGCAGAATCTCTCACTATCTTCAAAAAACATCTAAAGACCCACCTCTTCTGTGAACACCTAACCAACTCATAAAAAAAGGCCCTTACACCTCTACTCTGTGCACTTTGCTTCTTCTAAACCTCAATTAATAGATCTTGTATAGTAGCATTACTTGTATTGTTCTCTGCTTGATATCACTTTGCTTGTATCTTTCTCATTTGTAAGTTGCTTTGGATAAAAGCGTCCGCTAAATGAATAAATGTAAATGTCGGTGCGAACTTACCCGACCCTTTCCATTTCGAGGCAGTCTTGTCGAGCATGTTTGATGGTGTTAACATAAGAAAATTAGTGTGAAAAAGTACTATTAAAACGAAGAACTCTGCATATTCTATACCCGACGGCAACATTTTGAATCTCTTGGTGGAAATAAGAGCGGGAAAGGAAACGCTCGTGTATAGATCAGCATACTTGCAACAACCATGCATACAGGAAAATTACGAGGCCTGTACACAGATAAACATCATATTTGGAATATGGCTGCAACCCGAATATATAGACCTTAAACCGAATTTGATGCGCATGTAAATGTAGTTGGTGTTTAATTTTAAAGAACAGATCTAGGAACCAGGGCACCATAGGTATAGAGGTTAGACGCTCGGGATATTCCAGATATTAAATTACCCTCACTAAGGTTCTCTGAGATCTGTATAGCTCATGTCTTCTCTATTAGGTGTAACCACTGACAGCAGGAGCGTTTGATTTTAAAATCAATCCCTTTTTTTTTTATTTATTTATTTTTTTTTAATTGAAATGTCTTGTCAGAAACACTCTCTGGTACTCTATAGGAAATGGAGAACTCACTCAGTGCTGTTAAAGAATAAATAAAGATAAAGAATATATGTAAATTGATGTCTGTCACTCTGTTCACATTTCCATCCAGAGAGCATGGTATGGCCTCTGTGGGTCTCTGTGTGATCAGTACTGCGAAGCGAGGATATCCTACTGACGATGCGACTCACATAACCTTCCGTAAAATCACTTTCACAAACTAATATTCTCCCTTACTTATTTAAAAATAAATAAATAACACTGCTAACATTGTGTTCGATGATGTATGTTTTGTCAGGGACTGTGCGAAGGTTTCTGGAGACCCATGGGGAAAGCTTAGAGGCCGTGGTGTTTGCAGTGTCAGATACTGAGGAGGTATGTACCATTTCCTGTCAGCTGGTGCAAAAGCTCACCAGTTTATGTGTATTTTGTTATGCGCAAAATCAGATCTGGTTTTATTTTTGAAATTCTTTGTTGAATGCAGAATTGACCACAGCTGATTTTAGATAAGATTTCATTGTAAAGTCAGTTTTTGGTTGTGATTCACATGTACCTTTGTGTGTGTGTTTCTGATTGCCGTTTGCTATTCAGGCAGTGTATAGGAAGTTACTGCCTCTTTATTACCCGCGCTCAAAGGAGGAGGAGAGACTAAGTCTGCCTCTACTGCCTGCCGACATTGGGAACGCAGAGGGGGAGCCGGTGGTGCCCGAGAGGCAGATCCGAATAACCGAGAAGCCTGGCGTCCTGGATGGTGAGACCCTGCTAACCTGGCATTTCCGTTTCAGTACGTGTACAACATGCTCGGTCAGTCAGCTCGAAGAAAGTAAATAAGCTTTACACACAACTGAAAAGCCTGGAACGTTTATGCAGATATTTTAATCTGACCGTGCTCTTTCTGTATCGCTTGAAACGCACCTCCAGCCAAAAACCATTCGGTGTTCACAATGACCTGAACTGCAAACTTGTGTGTTAGTCTTTAAGGATTTGAAGCATGAGCTGCTGATAGAGTATTCCAAAACCGTTCATAAATCATATTCATTGTTTCCAACTTTCCATCGTCCGATTTGTCAGACCTTCTTTAGAAGAAGGGTGGTTTTTCATGGGAAAATGTTTCGCAGCGACGAAAGCGTACTAATCTATATCCGAGTAGAACGGAAGGCCCTCAGTCGGTCCTTCTAAAGCAGTAAGATGGGCTGCTGGTTTCTGTGGCGTGGATTTAGGTGAGTCTAATTGTTAAATGAACCAGTTCTTCCTCTCGAGTCATCTGTCTTCTGCTCTAAGAACCGAGTGGTGTTCTCAGGAGGCTTTTTCAGCTGGCACACCGTGATCTATCACTCAAAACCCACAGGCTCGGAGCCAAAAGAGTCTGTGTTTGAGGCGGCGTCGTTGTTGTGTGTGATGTGGCTTGTTTGCTCGGTGTCGGTAAGCCAACTCGGACGTGTTTGTCAACGCAGGTTTGCCAGCCATTCGTTCAGGCCCAGATCCTGTGGCCTGTTGTCCAGCTGTGTCGAGGTGACCACCCCTCCTTTGAGCTATCGATCCAGCTCAAACAAACTGCATTAGCTGCTCCCAGTAAAAATAAACACGCCTGGACTATCTCCCCGCCTGGACTTGGTGCTGCGGTTTATGATCTGGGAGGACGGCCCAAATTCTGTGTGAAACTGTTTCTAAAGCCTTGACTTTCTAAAGCCTCTGAAATGGCTGAAAAGGATCATATGGTGCCGTTATCAGAAAATCAAAATCTCTGTTTCTTCATTAAATTTGAGTAAGCCACTTTGGCCAAAAATAACCTTTCAAATAAATCAGCACTTAATTTAGTCCTGATGTCGCCACGGTTGTGGTGTGTGTGTGGGTTTTTTTTTTTTGTGTGTGTTTTTGTTTTTTTCCTCCCTCTTTTCTTTTCATAAAATAAGTGTGGTACTGTTTTTCAACCATGACCGTTTTGTGTTTTTTATTAAATGTTTCCAAGAAAAGTCTCATTTGCAGTAGTCCTAGAACGGAGGAGAGCTGAAACAATCTTCATGAAGTGTGTACCACAGTGACTGAAGTATTGTAGCGAAGCTGCAAGCTGGCTGAAATAAGAGCCACGTATTATGTAGCTGAAGACGTCGGGTTCCACGTCTCACACCTGGTTCTAGGAATTATGATTGAGGGGGTCACACCTTTTTATTTATTTATTTATTTGGCCAAATCTGACTTTGCAGATAAATTCACTGTCTACAAGATTTCAATTGTGATTGGTGTGTGTGTGTGTTTCAGATGGCTCCGAGGGTGATTCTGAAGACTCGGACCTAGGGCTGGTGGGTAATCACGCTTTCGCAAGAATGGAAGGAGACGTGGATAAGCAGCGACGGCTCATTCTTCAGGGTCAGCTCTCTGAAGCAACCCAACAGAAGCAGCACCAGAGGAAGTAAGAACTTTCTCCATACTGCAGCTTACTTCAGTGTCTAACGCACACTTCAAGAACTCTAAATGAAGGAAAATGATCGTGATTTCTGAGATTTGGGTTTCTGATGCCAGTCTAATATTAAATCCTAAAATGTTGTTGTCTTTGGGTGATCAACTTTGACGTTAAATCCGAAGTTATATCTTTGTCTTGTCCTGTTATCGGTGATGTTTATCATGGTTTGGGCATTATGTATATGTTAAAGTTTCTTCATGAGTTCTTTCATCCTTTTTATCTTGTAGTTATAACCGTTGGCTGTGCAGAGCGCGAGCAGAGGACCTCTCGGACATAGCTGCACTAAAGGCTTTGTATCAAACCGGTGCGTTTCAGCATTCAATCCTTGTGTTCATCGTTTGTGTGTGTGTGTGTAAGTTTGAGAGTGTAGACGTATGATCCCGTTCCAAAAATGTGGAATTAATGAGCACATCCTTGTCTTATTTATTAATCTCTGTCTCTCTCCAGCACGCTAACTCAGTTTCTCCCCCCCTCCCCATTTTATTTATTTATTTTTTATCTTCTCTCTTCTTTCTTTTCCCCCCTCATTGTGTGTCTGCGTGTGCATGTGTGTGCAGGATCTTCTCACTGCATGTGTTTGCTAACTGGGCAGGAAGCCTTAGTTCCAGCTCATTGAGCACATCAGCAGGAGATTCTGTAATCCGTTTCTCTCGATTCGCAATTTCGGGATCCGAAATAGAAACCAAAGTAATGGTTGCTGTGGTGATGTTTTCGATCATCTTGAAGTTGCTCGGGTTGGGTAATGTCCTCGCCTGTATGTGTCGAGTTACCATACAGAGTATAAAACGGACCGCTCCGTGTCGGTGTACGCATTCGCTGGAAGATGAAACGCCGTAATCAGTAATTACAAAACTTGAATCTAAAGTGACTGTTTTCATAGCAAGACAATAATGCATAGAGATATTACCACAATGCTGATTGGCATGACCTCAGTACTTGTCCTTGTCACTTTTGGCTAAAAGAGTGGGTGGAGTGAGTGCACTGTAATCGAATACTTGATCTGGCTGCAAGTATTCCAGGCTGTATAACCTAATGCCGTGGTTTTCAAAGTGGGGGCCTCAACAATTTGGTGTGAAAAATAAACTCTCTCACACACACAATCAATTCCTAATGTGATGTAAGATGAAATCATTAATAAAAAAGGGGGATATATTCAGAAGTCTGCATTTTTAATGTCTTTTAATTGTCTTGCAAAAGGAGAGCCTCGGTCAAATGTTAATGACGTTTGGGGGGGCCTCGCCCTGGAACAGTTTGGGAACCACTGACCTAATGAACAATAAATGAGTTGTTGAGAGGAGGAGAGTAGCTGAAAATGGTTTAGGAAATATTTCGATGTATGAGGATGATTGCAGCTGGGAGAGTTTTTAGATCCAGGAGCTTGTTTTCACATGTATTTTACCCATGATGCTTTGTTTTTACTGCAGGTATTGACATGCGTGGCAGAACAGTAATGGTGGTGGTAGGCAGAAACATTCCAGTAACTCTCCTCGATATGGAGAAGGTAAAACAGTCAGTTTTATTCATTCATGTGCTGTATTAAATGATCAATACCACATGTTCAGCTTTCAGGATCTATAGTGTGTGTGTGTGTGTGTGTGTGTGTGTGTCTCTCTTTTGCTTTCTCTCTCTGTATGTTTAGGCTTTGCTATATTTCATCCATGTGATGGACCACATCACAGTCAAGGAATACGTGATGGTGTATTTCCACACACTCACCGGTGAACATAATCACCTAGACACCGACTTCCTCAAAAGGCTCTATGACATTGTTGATGTGAAGTAAGACAACTTGTTGCATGATATTATACAAAATGTGCACAGCTGTCTGCAGATTCCACCGAAGATTCCACCCTTTTTATATAAGCCTTTGTGAGCAGATGCAACGACTGTGCAATCAGTATAGGAAATAGCCTTGGTGGGATTTAACTTGTCGTGTTTTTTTTAAACCCAAAAAAGGTCTGCACTGCAACACCGTATACTGCACACACACATTAGTGAGAAGTGGAGGCTTCATATCTGTTTCCTAAGCCTGCTCTCCATTATCTAGGTTTAAAGTGAGGAGTCTGACCTTCCCAACCCATCTGTTGTATTTGTATGACGAGTGCAGCCAGTGTGCTTGGACTCCAACTTTCCCATTTCATACCTGCTCTGTTGTCACCCTGCCCTACTGTGTGCCAAATTGCTGTTTGAATGCAGCCAAGAGGATGTCATTTTATTCTCAGAAGAGAGAAATGAATTGGATGTTGTTTGGCACTGTTTGGGGAAATTGGAAGTGGATTTTGGCTCCAACAGCTAACGTTTTGGGACGGACTCTATTGGCTTTGACACTCTATAAATTTGAGCCTGTGACTACTCGTATGGCGGAGTAAAGGCGTATGCAAAAGGTGGTGTCATGTTGTGGACGCTGTACTGTAGAATTTAAATTTTAATGCACAGAAGTTTCTTTTGATGTGTTGTGACACAGTAGTTCATGTGAAAGTCCAGGTTAGGTGGTTTCCTAGTTTCAGGTTTCTGTTTGGAGGTTCAGCATTAATAGGAAATTAGAGCATGAGATCATGTGTTTTTCAGGATGCACTAATGCCTCAAAAATAGAAAACAGAAGTTTGAGTGCAACAGAGTGGGAATGCTAGCAAGCTTCACAACGTTTGGTAGTTTTTTTAAATCGGTCTTTGATTTTACCTTTGTAGAACTACCGGGGGGGGGACAACTCCCTTCTTTCTGACAGTCATGCACTACTTCATGGTTTCGTGGGGGAGGGGGGGGTAAATAAATTGTTTACTTCTGAACCTCTTCCATTGAATCGAAGTTTCTCTGGTGTTGTATCATCTGTGGTCAAGTTTGACACGAAACACAATGTATGTGGAGATCTCACACGTGGCTTTTTTCTTCACTCAATACAACTTGGTCCAGTGGCCCGCTCTCATTCTCATATATAATATATATATATATATAATCTCCATCCATCTTCAACCGCTTACTCCTTTTCAGGGTCACTGGGGAACCTGGAGCCTATTCCAGGGAGCATCCGGGCACAAGGCGGGGTACACCCTGGATGGGGTGCCAGTCCATCGCAGGGCACAATCTCACACACATTCATACACTAGGGACACGCCAATCAGCCTTTTATTTTTATATATATATATATATATATCACACTTTCCCAGTGTTGGAGAAATCCCTATGTGCCATGGACAGCCCTATAGGCTTTTAACTAAAGACAGACCTAAAAACTAAATTTGAGCATTTTTATGGCAGTTATTGGTGTGTGTGTGTGTGTGTGTGGTTTGGTGATACATAAATATCATAAATGCTCCTGTGTCCTTTTTTTTTTCTCCAGGTTTAAAAAAAATCTGCGGGCGTTCTACTTTGTTCATCCCACGTTTCGTTCGAAGGTAAATTGTTGATGCGGATAATTCTACGGACTTGTTCCTGTTTTGAAATGTCAGGCTTGGCAAAGTATTTCTGTCTACACTTGCAGCGTTTGCATCCACAATGTGATCGACTTCTCTTTCTCTGATTTTCATTCAAGCAGCATTTGCATGTGTTTAGCGCATATGTAAAATCATCATGAGGATTTATGTTTACATGTTTATATAGTCCACAGTTTGCTGTAAGAGAATACGCACGTTCTTTGCTGGTTTACTCTTGTTCATGAAATTCGAATTGTAACCTGCAATTCGATGACGGATCATTCCCGTTCTAGATCTATTTGTGGTGGCTGTGGCTCAGTCGGTAGAGCGGGTCGTCCACTAATCGTAGGGTTGGTGGTTCGAATCCCGGCCCGGGTGATCCCATGCCGAAGTGTCCTTGGGCAAGACACTGAACCCTAAGTTGCCCCCGATGGCAAGCTAGCACCTTGCATGCAGCTCTGCTACCATTGGTGTGTGAGTGTGTCTCATTTGTAAGTCGCTTTGGATAAAAGTGTCTGATAAATGAATAAATGTAAATGTCAGATGAGTAATTACTGTTTTTAAGATGGACACCATTGGTATAGCAGTTTCTTCCCTTTTTAAGAGTTTTTGGCCATAACGTTGTTTTGAAAGCTCACTATAGTACAAGCCCAAGCATCCATGTTTAATTCTTTAGGCTGTACATAGACACGCCTTAGAGCAGTTTGTCTCTGGTTGCATAGTGAACCGATTTGAGGAACAGGGAGATTGAAGGGACTTTTTGTTAATGTTCTTAAGAGGGACCAGAAAAGGGTGACAAGCCAAGCAAATTGTTACTCCACTATTTCAGGTATCCACGTGGTTCTTCACTATGTTTGGTGTTCCTGGGATGAAGGAGAAGGTCCATCACATAGACAACCTGCAGCAGCTCTTCACTTGCATCCTACCTGAACAGATCGACATCCCTCCCTTCGTGCTGGAGTATGACAACAGGGTGAGTGTATATATACGCGCGCACACACACACACACACACACACACACACGGCCTAGCTTGAATTCTTGATGTAGACATGGTTCTGCACTTCATTCCCCTTCAAGGCAATAATGTTTTTCTGGTGCCTAAGTAGTAAATGCACTATACGGCCAAACGTTAGTGGACACTGGACCATAACACCCATATGTAGTGGAAGAGTGCTGACCTCAACCCCATGAACATGTTCCCTTTGATGAATTGGAACATGATTTATGATAAATGTCTTTATTGATCACGTGTACATTAGAGCACAGTGAAATTCTTTTCTTCGTATAGCCCAGCATGTCAGGAAGTTGGGGTCCGAGCGCAGGGTCAGCCATGATACGGCGCCCCTGGAGTAGTTGAGGGTTAAGTGCCTTTCTGAAGGGCCCAACAGTGGCAGATTGGCAGTGCTGGGGCTCGAACCCCCCGACCTTCCGATCAGTAACACAGAGCCTCAACTGCCAAGCCACCACTGCCCCATATATAGACTGTAGGGGTAAATCGGGTTAAAATGCAGGTTCTAGATCTGGACTGGGATGTTCAAAAAGCACATATACATGTGTGATGGTCAGGTGTCCACAAACTATTTGGTCATGTAGTTTAAATTAGGGAAAAAAAATCTAAAGATGTATCCAAATCTTTATAAAGCTATTTATGTCTAATTATGAAAGAACAGTACAAATAAAATTGAAATGAAATGGGCACCTGGATGGCGTCGAGCAGTTCTGTATTTGTCTCTGTTTTTATTTTATTTATTTATTTATTACAATCTCCTCATGTCATTCTTGAGAAGGTTCGGGAAGGTTAAATGCCCATAATTGAGAAGGTTAAATGCCCATAATTCTCTGTCTAAATACGAGTCATGACCTTTAAACTGTTTTGTGTGTGTGTGTGTGTGTGTGTAGCTCTGAGAAATGGAACTTCCAAGCTTTTATTTTTGGAAGCTCTAATGAGTGTAAGTAGGGTATCAACACGTTCGATCATTGTAAGATGTAGGTCAGTGAAAGGTTTTTTTCCACACTTGCGTAACTGTTCTGTTTTGTGTGAGTAATAAAACTAATGCAGTAAGACATTCCTACCAGAGAAAGGTGTGTGTGTGTGTGTGTGTGTGTGTGTGTGTGTGTGTGTGTGTGTTCTTGGGTGACTTCCCTTTTTGGTTTTTTTTTTTTTTTTTTTTTTAAAGCTGTAAAAGCATGTAGGGGAGAGCCAGAACAATTGTAACTTTGTTTGTTTGTATTTGGTGTAAGTTAAACTGCAGACTTCATACTTCGAATAAAGTCATATTCTGTGAATCATATCGTTTGACGTGAGGGTCTCGATTTGATGCATCTGAGAGTGCAGGGTTCAGATTAGCTGTGTGAGGTCCAGAGAGTTGTATGACCTTGACAGCACAGCTCGATCACAGCTGAATGCAGAATAAATCATCCTGTGATTCATACACCGGCCCCTCAAGTCACGCTAGCAGGGTTCTCATGGTTCTGGGTGTGTTTATTTTTTTAAAATGCCAAATTGGACTAGTTTTGAAGTAACCAATACATGCATGCCATGATGAAAACGCAGACTTTGTTCTGGGCTAGTTTCAAGTCTTTTTGTGCCGTTTGTGAGATGTAGTTGGGGGTGGAAATGTTTTTCTGTTAAACCTGCAAACAAGTGTACATTGGCTTTCTTGGCCAACAGTCACCGTGCCCTCCACTAATATTGGCACCCTTGGTAAATATGAGCAAAGGAGGCTGTGAAAAACTGTCTTTAATGTCTAACATAATTCACACACACATCGTGCTTTATTTTCTGAAAAGCTTTCATAAATATAGAAGTGCAACAAATATTGGCATCCTTTTAGTCATTACATTGTGCTACCTCCCTTTGCCAAGATAACAGCTGAGTCTTCTCCTATAATGCCTGATGAGGTTGGAGAATACATGGCGAGGGATTTGAGTCAGTTCCTTCATACAGAATCTCTCCAGATCCTTCACATTTCGAGGTCCATGCTGGTGGACTCTCTTCTTCAGTTCACCCCACAGGTTTTCTATGGGTTTCGGGTCAGGGGACTGGGACGGTCATGGCAGGAGCTTGATTTTATGGTTAGTAAACCATATTTGTGTTGATTTTGATGTATGTTTTGGATCATTGTCCTGCTGGAAAATCCAACCACGGCCCATTTGAATCTTTCTGGCAGACACAGACAGGTTTTCATTTAATCTGTTGATTTATTTGATAGTCTATGATGCCATGTATCCTAACAATGTCCAGGTCCTCTGGCAGATAAACAGCCCCAAAACATTAAAGATCCACCTCCACATTTAGCCGTGGGCATGAGGAACTTTTCCATATGGCTACCTCTCTGTGTGCTCCAAAACCACCTCTGGTGTCAAAGAGCTCTATTTTGGTTTCATCTGACCATGGAACCCGATCCCATTTGAAGTTCCAGTAGTGTCGGCACAGTGAAGACACTTGAGTTTGTTTTTGGATGAGAGTAGAGGCTCCCTTCCAAAACAACTTGTGGTGATGTAGGTGACTTCGGATTGTAGTTTTGGAGACTTTTAGACCCAAGACACAGCTAACTTCTGCAATTCTCCAGCTGTGATCCTTTGAGATTTTTTGGCCACTCGATCCGTCCTCTTCACAGTGCGTTGAGACGATATAGACACGCGTCCAATTCCAGGTCGATTCAGAACATTTCCAGTTGACTGGAACTTCTTAATTATTGTCCTAAGGGTGGAAATTGGTATTTTCAATACTTGTGGTGTTTTCTGATAGCCACGCCCCATTGTGTGAAGCTCATCAACATTGTTATGAATGATTTGTCCTATGTTACCTCATATTTATACCCCTGTGAAACAGGAAGTCATGGTTGAACAATTTCCTGTTCCTAGTCACCAGGTGTACTAAAATTTGTTTATCAATGGGAATGTACTTCAAATATCTCATTTGAATTCATAGGGGTGCCAATAATTGTTGCACACCTAATATTTAACAATGTTGTTTGATGATAAACCGGAGTTGTTTGCAATCATTTGATCTCCATGAGAGCAGAGTATGTTTTTGAATTTTCTTAACACTTTTTTTTTTTTTCCCCCACACCCTTCTTTGCTCATATTTACCAAGGGTGCCAATATTACTTGAGGGCACTGTAATGTTTAAATAGGCATGTACTGCTAAGGTTCTGAAAGGATCATAAATTTCAATACTTTCTATAGTGTTCAAAGCCATTGTTCGATCTTGTGTTTAGAATTAGGGATTCTTAGAGTCCTTAGAATCGTCCACTAATCGTAGGGTTGGCGGTTCGATTCCCGGCCCGCATGACTCCACATACCGAAGTGTCCTTGGGCAAGACACTGATCCCAAGTTGCCCCCGATAGCACCTTGCATTGTAGCTCTGCTACCATTGGTGTGTGAGTGTGTGAATGAGACAGTGTAAAGCGCCTTGGATAAAAGCGCTATATAAGTGCAGCATTTACCATTTAGAATTAATGTACATTTTCAAACTGATTTATAGAGCACCATTTTAAACCCCATGTTTCAGCCATTTGGCTCAATTGTGTTGTCACGATGCATTCTGATCATTCTATTTGTCAAACGATGACCGCTCAAATATCTTTGAGCGTTGCTCAGTCCCTCCAGGATTTTCACACAAACTCTGCAATGTTTGGAGGAGCTTGCGATTTTTCAAAATTTACTGCGGAAAGACTTGTCATGTGACATCACAATGCACATTCCCCGATGTCCTGTGTCGAACATGAGTACAGTTAAAAACGGCCTCATTTACTAACAAACATCACTGCAAATGACCATGCAAAAACATTTCATGCAATTTCACCAATTCAAGTAGATTTCCACAAAAAAAAAGTTTTTTAAAAAATGAAGAAAAACGCAGCAAAATCGAGCATTTTTGGCTGCAACAATCCCCAAAAAACTCTGATTTAATGTAAATTGAAACCTCTTTACAAAGCCAGCTGGGTCATTAAGGATGCACTATATGGATAAACATTGTGGACACTTGACCATCATACACATGGTTTATTTTTTTTGGCCAAGGAGGCCTGGAGCATCATCCCCAAGGTGTTCAATGGGGTTTAGGTCCGGGCTCTCTGCGGAACACTCGAATTCTCGAGTCCAACCTTGGCAAACCATGGAGCTCTCTTTGTGCACGGGGCGTTGTCTTTCTTCCAGGAACAGGATTGTGCCCTTTTATTTCCAGTGAAGTGAAACTGAAATGCCACAGCACACAAAGACATCTACAATGATGTGTGCTTCTGCCTCCATGGCAACAGTTTGGGGACGAACTCCATATGGGTGTGATTTGTCAGGTGTCCGCATACATATAGTGTATTACTTTCCTGTACACCTATGAATGCACCCTGATTTAAACTGTTCAAATGGTTTTATTGTGTTATGGATACTGTTTTTTTTTTTTCTGAGGAATACATCAACGCGTTATATTGTCACGTGTGCAGTTTCAGGGAAAGGAAAACTTTTCCTATTGACTCGGAGTTTTGGCAGTGCATTGATTAAACATTGACTTTATTACTCATGTTCTCTACTGTAATTGATTGGTTCTGTGGCGTGGCCTGCTGTTGCGTTCGGTTAAAAAGGCTGGATTGGTGAATTGTCAGGATGTGTTCCACTCTGCTTGTCTGCACTCGGTGTGAGGCTGAAACTAGGCATGAATACAGCTGCTGTTACTGCGCTCTAGTAGACAGTGTGTGTGTGTGTGTGTGTGTGTGTGTGTGAGCACATTTTAATGTACAGTTCGTTAATGTAATGTACATCGGGTTTTTGGTCACCTCCATGACTAAGGCCCTTCTCCCCCGATCGCTCAGTCCTGCTGGTTCCAAACTTCTTCCATTTACGGATGATGGAGGCCACTGTGCTCATTGGGACCTTCAATGCTGCAGAAATGTTTCTGTACCCTTCCCCAGATCTGTGCCTCGATACCATCCTGTGTCAGAGGTCTACAGACAATTCCTTGGACTTCATGGCTTGGTTTGTGCTCGGACATGCATTGTTAACTGTGGGACCTTCATTTGGAAAGGCACACACCTGTCTATATAATGTCCAATCAACTGAATGTACCACAGGTGGAGTCCAATCAAGTTGTAGTAACATCTCAAGGTTGATCAGTGGAAACAGGATGCACCTGAGATCAATGTCATGGCAAAAGATGTGAATACTTGTGTACATGTGCTTTTTATTTATTTATTTTTATTTTTTTTAAATAAATTTGCAAAGATTTCAAACGAACTTCTTTCCCGTTGTCATTATGGGGTATTGTTTGTAGAATTTTGAGGAAAATAATGAATTTAATCCATTTTGGAATAAAGGCTGTAACATAATGTGGGGAAAGTGAAGCACTGTGAATACTTTCCGGATGCACCGTACCATCCATTTGGGTGCTAAATTTATCCGTTCCTTGTCAAGGTCTGTTTGAGAGCTCTAGTAAGATATGCGTGAGTGAATGCAGGTCACTTTATCTTCATGTCTGCGTTTTGTCCTTCTTTTTATTTCTTCAGGGTTACTTTACTGAACGTAGAACTCGTGTTCAAAAAATGACCCATTTTATTTTTTATTTTTACCTTTTTAACTGAAGTGGAGCCGTAATAAAATGTCTTTTATTTCAACATCAAAGTTCATGTGCTCATTTTCTGTCTTAAGCACAAAAAAGGACCAATGAACTTTTGGTGCATCTGCTATTACACCTTCCTGTTCATACATAAATATGTTTCAGTCATTTTGACCCTGAGAATGAATCAGATTTTATAAATTATACAAATGGGTGCCTTCACTCTTATTTTAATTTTTTTAAACTCATACTTGATCATACACACATGATGATGATGATGATGGTGGTGATGGTAAGAGCATCCCAAGGTATGGGAAGTGGATTTGTGCATCATTACGGTTCCCCAAAAAACATGCGTGTCTTTTGATGTATATTTATTTTTTGGGTCCGGGGTTCGAGTCCCGCCAGGGCCATGTGTGTGCGGAGTTTGCATGTTCTCCCCGTGTGTCGGGGGTTTCCTCCGGGTACTCCAGTTTCCTCCCCCAGTCCAAAGACATGCATGTTAGGCTGATTTGGCGTGTCTAAAGTGGCCGTAGTGTATGAATGTGAGTGTGTATGTGATTGTGCCCTGCGATGGACTGGCACCCTGTCCAGGGTGTACCCCACCTTGTGCCCAATGCTTCCTGGGATGGGCTCCAGGTTCCCCGTGACCCTGAAAAGGAGTAAGCGGTTGAAGATGGATGGATGGTTTCAGTACAACAGTACATCTGTTGCTAAACAGCAAACCGAATACAAGGGTTAAACGCCTGATAGAACAACTCTACAATGCATGTGCTCATAGCTTTTTTTTTTTTTTTTTTTTTTTTTTTTTTTTTTTGAATTCTTAATCACTTGGTCATGGACATAGCAGAATAATCTGCTATTGTTCTCATTGGACCTGCAGGTTTCAGTGCGTTCTGCTGAGCGCTACTCAACTTCGTCCTCATAGCTGTGGTATGGGCAGGAGAGCGTTCTTCCAGTACGTGATCCACTAAAGCTTTGGATGGTTGGACTGGCCAGAGAGAGCTCTGCATATTCAAGTTGCATAGATAAACTTCAGTCATAGGATCCATACAGAGCTCTTTATATAACAGCCCTGCCAAACTCTAAATTCTGCTCAGGCCACATCTGCTTTTTTTTTTTTTTTGTTAGATCTGATCGTCTGTAGTAGAAGTTTTTATATATTTTGAAAAGTTATGTACAGCACATGGAAATTGTTGGCTTTTTTTGACCCATTTGGACAAGCAAACATTTAATCATCATTAAAACGGTGCCTGTTAATGGAAAAACGTATATCCATCACTTATTCAACAGAAATGTGAAATAGATTTGAGATTATTCTGTGGAAGAGATAAGTACACGGAAGGTATGGCCTCAGAAGCTAGTGTTGGCCCAGTTAGGAGAAATACAGTAACGTCTTGTAGGTGTTTAGCATGATTGTCAACCAGGCTTGCTGGAGTTTTTGACCACTCTTCCATGCAATATTCTTGCAGTTGTAAGATGTTTGAGGGTTTTCTTGCATGTACTGCCCCGTTTCAAATCCCACCACAACATAACAATGGGATTGAAATCCAGGCTTGGATTAGGCCGTTCCATAACCCTCTTTCTTCTTCGAGTCGTTCCTTGGTGGATTTGCTAGTGTGTTTAGAGTCATGATCCTGTTGAAAGGATCACTTTTGGTTCAACTTTCAGACAGATGGCCTCACGTTATCTTCAAGAGCGCTTTGATGCAGAATTCATAGATGAATCAATGAATACATGCTGTCCAGTCCCTGAAGCAATCCCAAACCATAACATTGCTACCACCGTGCTTCACAGTTGGTACGAGGTGCTTCTCCTGAAAAGCTGTCTTTGGTCTGCGCCAAATATGTCTGCTGTTACTGTGGCCAAACAACTCTATCTTTGATTACCCTGTCCAGAGCACGTTATTCCAAAAGGCCTGGTCTTTGCCTATATGCTCATTGGCAAACTAGTCTTGCAAAGGCTTTTCCTGGCACGCCTCCCATGCAGGTCAAATTTGTGTAATCTCCTTCTGATTGTAGAAGCATGCACTTTGACACCAACCTTACACGACTCACTAGCAGATCCTGTGATGAAATTTTGAGGTTCTTGGAGACTTCTTTTTGCATCAGACGGTCTGATCTTGGACTGAATTTGCTGGGACGGGCAGTCCTGGATAAATTGTCAGGCGTTTGAAATCTGTGCTGTTGGTAGATGATTTTCCGTACAGTGGAATGATTCATTTTAAATAATTCTGAGATCTTTTTAAATCCCTTGCCTGACTCATAGGCATCCATAAGCTTTTCTGTGAAGGCCTTGTAGAACTCTTTAGATCTTGGCATGATGACACCACACACCTCAATAACAAAGGGAACACCAGACACTAGATATGAGAGAGGTATAAATAAGACCGGTTCCACCTGCACTCTCTCAGCAGGTTCTAATCACTGGAACCCAATCAACAACACCGGAGTATAATTTTATAGATTTGATAAATGTAGGGGTGTACTTATTTTTTTTGGTTAATTTAAATTGTGAAAATTACTACAAAACGTAAATTTTATGTCATTTGATGGAATGTATCACCTTTATTAATGGGCACTGTGTTTCAAAGCCCTTAACAAAGCCCATTTTATTTATTTATTTATTCAAAGACCTTTTAATGTGTCACTCGCCTGTACGGCCATATAACACTGTGTTTAGGATTAGTTTTAAATAATGATTCTTTCTCCATTCAGGACTTCAGACCACTATGCCCGATCATTCAGCAGTGTCTCTGTCCTGGGTAGGTTTAAGCTTTATGGTTATACTAACACTGAATTTAATGAAATGTTTTTTTTTTTCTTTCTTGTAGATGAATGGCTCGTACTGAATTCCCCGCTCCTCAAGCCTATAAAACAAACCCGGCAGGTGGTTTTGACTGGGCCTTTTATTGAATGCCCAGCATTTGGTTGAGCTCCCAGGTGGACATGGATTGCAGATACATGAACTCGGTATGGGTATGTCGGCATGGACAAGTCTGTCCCTCCCATTAGTGATGCATGTGAAACTGCTAAAGGAGACGGACTCTATGCCCTCCCTCCTTCCAGTCAAGAGGTTTGCTGCAGTTGCTGTGCTGACGCTGTTTGCACTGGTGATATTTCACTGATGACTGCGTGTGATTTGTACCGAAAAGCAGAAAGGTACCTTGTTAACTTAAGTGCCTTCAGATGTCTATTACTTTCTAGCAGTGTTTATAAACTCCACCCACCGCCCCTCCCCCTGCACTTTTCTACACTTATGTTTGTTGTCCAGAAGAATGATTTTCTGTCATCAGTGACCCTTCCTTTTTATTCTTATTTGACAGTCGGGTCACTGCCTTGGTGAACTACCTACACAAGCTGCTTTCTTTCTAAACGTGATTACACACCGGTTCGCTTGATTGGACTGTGGCCAAATGAGATTGAAATGATGTTAATTAAAATCATTATTCTTGAAATATTTTTTAAACGAAATAATTTATGTTCACTTTCTTGCACACGATTACCGAGTAATGATTTTCACATGTAGACAGTTAGGGTTTTTTTTTTTTTACGTAGTATCCAGTCATACTTCAGCTTTTCTTTTCTGTTCACTCTTGTTTAATTGATCGCACTGTCTGATTTACGTAGAACCTATTTCTGTTTGCTTTGGAATATTTTTTTTTATGATCTCCTTTAGTCTTTTCTAGGCCGTACATGACGCTAAACGTATAAAGGAGGGGGATTAGAAACCTGCTCGCTCTAGGTACAAATAATAATGGGAAAGGAAAAATCTAGTGTGATTTTCAGCATGTGTGGAGAGCGAGTGGGGGAGAAATATAAAAATAAACACACCAAGTTTGTTAAAGGAGCTGAACCTTTCAGGAGTGTAAATGTGTCTGTATTCGAGTTAAAAGTTGTTTTTTCAAATACATTGTGTACTGTTATCCTCAGTCTTGCTGATATTTTTACTCTAATAACTCTTACAGAGATCTACAGTGTAATGTCTCGGAACCCATCTGGTGTCCAAAACCTTTTTTTATTTCTGTAATTATTCTCTACGCTGTTGTTATGTGAAGGTTGTGTAAAAAAGCATTTAGAATATACTTTTAGATTAATGTAAGGCAAATAAATAAATAATCTTTCCTCTCATACTTTGCCCTTCTAGTCATTGGTCAATTGACTGGACTTTTAGCCCTTCACACTGGTTCTCATTCACGGCACTAGCTTGCCATCGGGAGGAACTTGGGGTTCCGTGTCTTTCCTAAGGACACTTCGGCATGTGGAGTCACATGGGCCCGCTCTACCACCTGCTCCACAGCTTCTGATCAAGATCATTGATCATAATATACATATTGAAGTAATAAACCGATAAGTTGCTTATGAAGAACAGCTCAGTCTGTCAGTGGAATGCAAAAAAAAAAGTAAGAAATGTGTTTTCCGGAGATCTTAAGAACAGGTGTCTGCAAGATGTAATGAAAAGAGCTGAGCCTGTGGTTGTGCAGTTTGTATTTCTGCACACACTTTGTGACGAGACAGAAACGTGCATTTTTATTGTTTGAAAAGCCGTACAAAACCAAATAAGGGAGGGGACACTTAACAGGTGTCTAGTGGACCATTCGAGTCACATTTTCCATCACTCGCGCCAAAAGAACACGCTCCATTGTGAAGCAAGCCCAGAGCACTGACCTTGATTAAAACCAAAATGGACCTTGTTGCTCTGCCCCTCTCCGTGTCACACTTTAACCCTGTATCGAAAAGCATCGATCATGACATTTGTCCCAAGTCCCTGCTCTTGTTTATTAATGAAAGCTGGAGTATAATCGAATAACTCGTTAAGTTTGAATGGCCGTAGAGGCTGGACAACTGTAGGATCATCTGAGGTAAAAAAATATATAGACAGCAATCGATCATTCACAGCCTTCATTGTGTTTGTGGGATTAGCAGAGGTGAGAAGCCACTGTGAACTCGGGACACCTGGACGGAATTAATTCAGCTTTTTGTGAATTGGAGCCGGCATCAAAAAAGGGATCAAAATCTTGAACAAAACATTAGCACGGAGTGGAGTGTTTCACAGCATGTGGAAAACAGGACATGTGGCCTGTGTGCTTTCACATCAACACTGTCCTCCACTAACCTCACAACTGTGAAGGAAAACCAGAGATTAAAAGAGAGAAAACATGGCACTTTCCAATCCTGCTGTAAATACGGATGAGCCTGTGGACCACATCATTCAAAAACACTCTGAATGTTAAGCCAAATTAGACCTGCATCTTCTGGTGCAGAGGAGCAGCGATATGAATTGTTTTTAACTCATTCTCAGAATAAATTAGCCTACTTCTGATTAACGTCAGTATAACGAGTGGCGTTTGTTACCCTGGACGACGGAAGACTGTCAATAAAGATGGACATCAGACTGACTGGGGGGGGGTAAACAAAGCATTCGCCAAAGCCATATAGTGAAGGAGTGGTAGATTAGTTTTCATTTCCAGCAACGATCATTCATTTTTAAATGAAATCAGCTTCTGAAGGAATTAGTCATTGTTCTCAAAGTGGGGTAGAGCGACCATCAGTGGTCTGACGTACAGCCACGGGATCGGTGCTTTTCAAATTTCGTTACAGACGTGGAACTACGTCCAACATTATCAAGTTGCTATGCCTATAAATGATGTCGACTGGGCTCCAATGGCAGTGTTAATAACATGAGTTATCTGGGAAGAAACTCAGAAATAAGCATTTAAAAAATAAATATTCTGGCTTCAATAAATAGCCGAAATATTCTTGTACAGTCCCCTCGGAAAGTATTGGAACAGCAAAGCCAATTCAATTGTTATTGCTATACATTGAAGACATTTGGGTTTGAGAGCAAAAGATGAATTTCTACTCCGGGTTCCTCCTCCAGTCCAAAGACATGCATGGTAGGCTGATTGGCGTGTCTAAAGTGTCCGTAGTGTATGAATGGGTGTGTGTGTATGTGATTGTGCCCTGGGATGGACTGGCACCCTGTCCAGGGTGTAACTCCGCCTTGTGCTCGATGCTCCCTGGGATCGACTCCAGGTTCCCCCGTGACCCTGAAAAGGAGTAAGCGGTAGAGGATGGATGGATGGATGGATGGATAAATAACTTAAAACATGGCACCTTTTGTTTCAACCCACATGTGTGTTTATCACGTGATCAAAAAATATTGGAACGTATGACTCTTATGTGTTTCTTGCTGCCCAAGTGTGTCCTGTTAAATTGCTTTAATCGCTCTGAATGTCTAACTCTTGGTCTGAGCCCTAGGTTTTGCTTGTAAAGACTGCTAAGAAAAAGGATCAACCAACATGAAGACCGGGGAGCTGTCTTTGGGAGAAATGCAAGCCATTTTGGAGTTAAGAAAAGAAGGAAAATGTATCCGAGCCATTGCACAAACCACTGGTGTGTTTAACAGCCAGACACGGAACCGGTCGGATAAGGACACAAACATTGTCAGAGCTGTGAAGCAACAGTTAGTGACATCACCAACAGCCGTCGCAGGGCAGGTATGAAGGTATCTCAAATCCAGTGGAAGGTCTTAGACTGGCCTAATCAATTACCAGACCTTAACCCTACGATTAGTGGATGACCTGTTCTACCACCTGAGCCACAGCCGCCCCAGTAGCATGGCAAACCTGTACAAGTGTCTTGGGCACTAACAATCGTATAAAACAACTCATATCTGCTCTTAGAGCTCTCAAAAACTGATCCCAATTAAAGGAAGGTGAAATGTAAATATTTAGACCAGTTTAACTTGGAACGTCGTTAGGAAATGTTTATGGAGTGCTAAAAACATAATTTAGGAAAAGGATGGCGGCACCTACAGAGTTGCAGTAGTTTTAAGACGGAGGACAAGACAACATTTAAAACTGAAGCTAAATGAAAGCCAGATGAATAACCAGTGCAGTGAAAATCAGAAAGGAATGAGTTCAGGCCATGAGCACATGCTAGCTGGAAACCTATTTAAATAAGAGAAGGGAAGGGTACACAGAGTGGATTTAATGATGTATCGTCATCACTTCGCCAGAAACATCTGAGAACGGGTTCAAGGCTAAAATGCTAAGAGGTTTTGATCGGACAAAGCTTAAATGCACCAAAGTATCTAATGGAGTTGAAGGGCTGCCTGAGACCAAAAACAAGTCTCAGCTTATACTGGTTTCAAAGGATTTCAAAGCGGAACCCAGTGGTGAGTGTGAATCAAACTAAAGCTCTTAGAAGAAATCCACTGGCGGTTCAGAAACAGATGAATCATCGTCCTGAATACATTTCCGAATTCAGTATAATGTCCCGGTCATAATATAAAATCCTACCCAATGCATCATTCCTGCATTTGGTCCTAACACTAAGTGGTGGCCCAACGGTTCTGATCAGAACGTTGTGGGTTCAAGCTCCAGCACCGCCAAGGCCCTTAACCCGTAAAGGCTAAATTCCCCAAATACAATCTCACAGATGGAGCAGAGTTGCTCAAAAGATTAGCATTGATACACCGGTACTTTCTAAAACACAAAATCCTGACCTGTCATGATGAACAGTATTTGATTTGTTACCATGGCGACTTTAGAGAGAACCTGGACATTTCTGAAGCGCTGTATGTGAAAACTCCCTTTAAAAAAAAAAAAAAAAATGTTCACACCCTTCATTAGGTGACATTCAGAGTAACCGGATTCTCAGATTAATTGTAAGAACAGAATGGTAAATTGAGTACAGGTCACACTAGGACCATACATCTAATGAAACCTGCATACCACATTAGCAGCTAGCTAAAGTTAGCAGGAATGTCAAAAGGAGAGCCATTTCACCCAAGTTCCACCATGGTATTAAGAGCAAGAGGGTAAATTCCCAAAATACAGGCTCACAGACTACCTGTAACAACGTACACACCCTTCCTAGGGGACATCTAGACTGAGTTTTCAGACTAATTGTAAGAACGGAATGGCAATTTAAGGACAGGTTTCTCTCGGACAGTGTTTTGGTTTTTTTTCTTTTTTCGACATGTCCTGGAAAAGTTTTGCGTCATTCTAATAATGTACCAAAATGTATGTGTGCTATGTGTCTTTTAACAGAAAACTGAGTACAATACAAGAGAACCACCTTCTCCTGGAGGACATTCATTATCTCACAGACTTACACCTGCTGCAAAATGACTTGCAATTCATATGCTGTCTATTCTATTATTATTATTATTATTATTATCATCATCAGACTGGATGTATTGCTGAGGGGAGACTGTAGAGCCCTTAAGTGTATAATATAATCATTATTGAGGCATGTAGGTGCATTTATATCTACAGAACGTGAAATTTGCTCACGTCACCACACACCTGGGTAGGCAAGAACAGATTCTCACTTCATTTGATTAAACCTGAACAGAGTGTACTTCCTGTGACGGAGCCACAGTCCAGTGGGGGCCAGGAAAGAGATCAGGCTTCTTCCTGGGCTTTTCTGTTCCAGGAATAAACCAACTCGTTTTCCTCAACCAACAAATGTCACCAGGTTTCTCCGACTAGATCAGTGTTCCCTCTTCTCCACATAAAGTAAACAGTTGTTTTTCCTTAAAGTTTGATCTTGATCAGAAACAGTGTGTGTGTGTGTGTGTGTGTATGTATAAATAACAATAATAAAAAGTCTGCTCTCATGGTTATCAAACAATTGCAAACACATCACAGGTTTATCAAAAAATATCTGTTAAATATAGATGGGCAATGATTATTAGCACCCCTAATAATTCATATGAGAAGTATATTCCCACTGATATTTAATAATATTATTATTATTATTAAAGTACACCTGGGTGACTAGGACCAGGAAATTGTTCAACCATGGCCGCAGTATAAATATGATGCAACTCACAGGCCAAATTCCTTTATTCATCCATCACAATAGGTAAGAGCGAGGAATATAGCTGTGATGTGGCAAAAGGTTGTTGAGCTTCACACAATGGGGCGTGTCTAGAAGAAAATAACACAAGCATTGATTATTTCCACCATCAGGGCAATAATTAAGAAGGTGTTTGGAAGGGTTTCAAGAAAAAAGCTTCTACTCTTATGCAAATACAAACTCGAGCGTCTTCAGATTGCCGACACTACTGGAGCTTCAAATGGGATCGGGTTCTCTGGGCAGATGAAACCAGAATAGAGCTTTTTGGTAATAAATACCAGAGGAGGTTTTGGTCCTTACACAGAGAGGTAGCCGTATGGAAAAGTTCCTCATGCCCACGGTTAAATATGGTGGTGGATCTTTAATGTTTTGGGGATTTCTTCTGCCAGAGGACCTTGACATTTTGTTAGGATACATGGCATCATGGAATATCAAATATCAACAGATATTGAAACTCTTATCAAATATCAACAGATAATAAATGAAAACCTGACTGTCTCTGCCAGAAAGCTTCAAATGGACCGTGGTTGGATCTTCCAGCAGGACAATGATCCAAAATATACAGCAAAATCAACACAAATATGGTTTACTAACCACAAAATCAAGCTCCTGCCATGTCCATCCCAGTCCCCTGACCCGAAACCCATAGAAAACCTGTGGGGTGAACTGAAGAGGAGGAGTCCACCAGCGTGGACCTCGAAATGTGAAGGATCTGGAGAGATTCTGTATGGAGGAACGATCTCAGATCCCTCGCCATGTATTCTCCAACCTCATCAGGCATTATAGGAGAAGACTCAGAGCTATTATCTTGGCAAAGGGACGTAGCACAAAGTATTGAGCAAAAAAGTGACAATAATTGTTCCACACCTACATTTAGCAAAGTTTTTATTTGATAAACCTGTGTTTGCAATTGTTTGATATCCATATCATTATCATCCGAATATTTTTGTGAATGTTTTTTTTTTTAACAAAATATCAACAGTTTAAACAATATAGACAATTTCACAGCTTTCATTGATCTATATATTTAATGGAAACTGCATGTGAAAGTCCAGATGTGCATACCACATGAGAGTAGAGTAGAGCAGCACTAAAGAAAAAGAAAAAAACTCAAGTTAGCAGGAATGTAAAAGAAGAAAATCAAACACCCCCAACCGTGTCATATTCAACTCCCAGTCCCAACACAGATTCAGTACAATATCTAATAAGCCAAAACTGTGTATCATTGGAGGTGAAAGGTCGACAGAAACAGAACAGTGCTGGGAAGTAGAATTCGTGAGTAAAACTGCATGATTGAGATATTTTACATACACACACACACACACACACACACACACACAGACAGACAGGCGGACAGACAGAGAGAGAGAGCGCGAGAGAGAGACAGAGAGAGCGCAAGAGCACGAGAGAGCGCGAGAGCACAAGAGAGAGACAGAGACACAGAGAGCGCGAGAGAGCACAAGAGAGAGACAGAGAGAGAGAGCGAGAAAGAGAGAGCGCGAGAGCACAAGAGAGAGACAGAGAGAGAGACAGAGAGAGAGAGAGAGAGACAGAGAGAGCGAGAGAGACAGAAAGAGAGACAGAGCGAGAGAGACAGAAAGAGAGAGAGAGACAGAGAGAGAGAGAGAGAGAGCACGAGAGACAGAGAGAGAGAGACCACGAGAGAGAGAGAGCGAGAGAGAGAGCGAGAGAGACAGAGAGAGAGAGAGACAGAAAGAGAGACAGAGAGAGAGAGAGAGAGATTTTTTTCTGAGAAACAACAAACCATGAAAGGAAATAGTCCAAATGATTAGTAATCTATGGCCCGACACCCACCTACCCAGGCAAACCTCTCGGTTTCAGCCACAGGAACATCTGCCATTCTTGATCCACCCATCACCTGTTTCTCAGGACCTTGAACTCCGATAAATTGCAGCTCTTCAGAGATGTTGATGCAGCCAGTTACTATTTGAGCAGCTTGTCTATTTCCTGGAAAGGAAGGACAGTTTGTTTAAGCTGTTGGGTTTCTCAGACTATTAAAGTACAGGGCTTAGGTTGGCTTCTCTCTATGCCTGTTACTCTGTAAAAAAAAAAAAAAACCCTCACATCAGACTCCAAAGTCCTGTAATTTAAGAATTGCACTGCAGGCTATGTTCACCATCTTCTGGGATCATTTCAGAGTGTGGCGTATAACGAAAACCATTTATATAACGAAAGCCTTTCCTGTGACTTTCTTGGACACAAACTCTTCCCTCAATTGTCCTCGCTCTGACATCTTGGACACTGAATTCATTTGGGATGAGAAACCCTTCAGCATTTGGCTACACTAAGCATAGACCTAGCATATAATTGAACTGCAGGAGGAACTTTGTTTTGTTGAGCTGGAGGAACTGCAGACAACATCCTGAAGTTTTCGATTAGTTTTCTGCCTTTGATCACACGTGCATCTACAGGCCAAGTGGTGCGAAGTCCT
The DNA here is from genome assembly GCA_022414735.1 of Noturus placidus. Classification (NCBI taxonomy): domain Eukaryota; kingdom Metazoa; phylum Chordata; class Actinopteri; order Siluriformes; family Ictaluridae; genus Noturus; species Noturus placidus. The sequence continues at coordinate 29,114 of JAFFST010051957.1, forward strand.
TTTACAGCTAGCTTATTTCCTGCAAATGCTGTGATAAATAACATTTCTCCAATCTATCTTGGCTGTAAGTGAACACAAAAGCTGTTGATCTAAATACTTTTCTGTTCATTAATTTAAAACCCAAAAATCTAAATGATTGTTCTTTCTTTCTGAGAATTCCACATATTTCCCCACATTGTCTGCATTATTTACTCATTAAGAAGCGCACAGGATTATATAGAATGGTTCCATGTACACTCACTGATGCCTTAAAGGAAGGGTTCAGGACTACAGTGTGTTTTGTTTGTACTAGCCAGCATCCTCTAGTTGCATTTTGTTTTCCTGTCATGAGCGTAACCACCAAAACACGATGGTTCTTTGTGTGATTATGTCCTACAGCTAAAGCCGGTCAGCAGTAATGTTTCATTTATAGTTATTTACAGCGAAATATAGCTGTTGGTTGTTCGTAAATAGTCCCATCATCAGATCAGTTGGAACCATAATACAGTCTGAACTCAAGAACAGACGAAGAATTGAAAGGGATTAGTGAAGACTGAGAAAGAAGAGACAGAAAGCCGGAGCTGACCGGAGGCAGAAGCAGAAACGGAGCAGAGAGGATGGAAATTGGTGGTGTCTGTGCAGCAAATGTCCTCCCATGCCAACCAAAATTGAATGTGTCTTGCAACTATTGGCAATTTAGAGTGCCACTTATCTAGCTTTAAAACAAACAGCCATAAGTTCACGATTTCAGGTTCCTTGTAATGGACGCCAAAGGAAAAAGTCTCAGATTGTACTTCTTCCATTCATGTTTGCAATAAGAACACGGCACAGTTTACACATTTACATTGACATTTATTCATTTAGCAGACGCTTTTATCCAAAGCGACTTACAAATGAGACACACTCACACACCAATGGTAGCAGAGCTGCATGCAAGGTGCTAGCTTGCCATCGGGGGCAACTTAGGGTTCAGTGTCTTGCCCAAGGACACTTCGGCATGGGATCACCCGGGCCGGGATTCGAACCACCAACCCTACGATTAGTGGATTAGTGGACAACCCACTCTACCGACTGAGCCACAGCCGCCCCACGGCGGATAAATAAATAAATACACGACGATTTATCCAAACACGTGCGAATTTTTCAAGCTAAACTGCATTCATAACGAGGTTCAGCTGGACTAGACGTAACCAGGCCCGGTTACTGCAAACCCTGTTCAATCGCATCAACACTTAAAGAGAACTTTTTCAACAGCATGGAGTGGGTTAAAAGGTCTTACCCTGTAACACACTATGACAAAGATGAAAGAAATTCCAGAAAGGATGAGGAAGAAGGTGATTGACATACATCAGTCTGGGAAGACTTTTAAAACTATTTTCAGAGGCACTGGGACTGAGGAAGGACCACAGGGAGAGCCGTTATGTCCAAATGGAGAAACCCGGCACAGTAGTGAACCTTCTCAGAAGTGTCCGACCTTCCAAAATTCCTCCAAGAGCACAGCGACTCACAAAAGAGCCAAGGACAACATCACAGGACCTACAGGCCTGTTTTGAATCAATAAAAAAAAGTCACTATTCATGACTCCACTGTCAGATAGACGCTGGGAAACATGGCATCCATGAAAGAGTGGCGAGGTGAAAACCACTGCTAACCCAGAAGAACATTAAGGCACATCTGAATTTTGCCAAAACACACCTTGATGATCCTCAGACCTTTTTGAGAGAATGTTCTGTGGACTGAGGAGTTGAAAGTGGAACTGTTTGGAAGATAGGGGTCCCGTTACATCTGGCGTAAATCAAACAAAGAATATCATACCTATGATCAAGCATGGTGGAGGTAGTGTGATGGTGTGAGGATGCTTTGCTGCTTCAGGGCCTGGACAACTTGCAGTAATTGAAGGAAACATGAATTCTGCTCTCTACCAGAAAATCCTAAAAGGAGAATGTCAGGTCTTCAGTCCGTAAAGTGAAACTCAAGCACAACTGGATTATGCAGCAAGACAATGATCCAAAATCATCAGAGTAAGTCCTAGAAGTACAGTAAGTGAAAGACTGATCTCCAGTTATCAGAAACATTTGTTTGCAGTTATTGCTTCTAAAGGTGGCACAACCGGATTTTAAGCTTAAGAGGGCAATTAGTTTTTCACATGGGTGATAGATATGTTATCAGATTTAGGCTGGTGTTCCTGGGGTCTCTGGCCCTGGACCCGGACGCCGCTTCTCATGATCATTGAAAGCACTACTTAACAAGCACTGTTAAAGGGGTCAGCTAGAAATAAATAATCCAATAGGAGGGTTATGGCTTGGAAGAGGGGCCACGTGCACCAGCCGAGGATGTCCTGCATCCCCTTCTGATAGCAGACTTCAATTCCACAGTGCCTAGACACGCAATGCTGAGTTTCCTCATTACAGCACGGCTGTTCCCGTCTCACACTCTCCGCTTCCCTCGAAAACTGAACACATATTCCCACTCCTTCACTCATTTGTGTATTCAAATCTTTCTTTGCATTGTTGTGCATCCTTATTTACTGACATACCCCCATGCACGTCATCACCGTCAGCATTTATCACATCCTTTGTCCATCATCTACCTTCAGTGTTCTTTTATCTCGTCTTCCCACGTTACGCAGTGTTACTGTGTCAAGGATACGAAAGCATACGAAGGGTATGACTCGTGCAACGTTAACGCAAGTCGCACAAGTAGTCCATCTAATAAAACAACGTGTTAAATAGGGTCATATCTGTTGTTGATAATTACACGGGTATGATGTGGAGTTCTTGCTTTTCGAGGGAATTGCTTCTAAAGGCACAGTGTCGTTAAGAAATAAATAATTAATACAATAAATGGTGGTCATTGTTTATTGTAGAAACAAAGTATGACGTTATTAAGGTCCAATTTCTCTAGAAAACAAACAACAGCCATAGAAGTCATCG
>JAFFST010051957.1:45909-56227 GCA_022414735.1 Noturus placidus
ATATATATAAACCTAAAGTAATACTGTTAAACATGCAGAGAAATAGCTAACTCCTAGAAGTTAGAAAAAGAGAAAAATGAGACGACAAAATAAAGGGGGGAAAAATAAGCGCATAATTGGTTAATCATTATTGGCATATCGAGCAAATCAGCAGTCATCTGTATTCAAGCCTCAAGCATCGCTGCAAACGCTCAGATCTCATGATTAGGACAAAATCATCTGGAGCAACAAGAAAAAGGTCAGATGTAGACATATGATGTACAACAGAGAACATGCAAACAAAGAAAAATGGAGTAAAGAGGAGGAGGAGGGGGGGGGGATAATAAAAAGAAAATAGAGATGTTTTGTCCAAAGGTGAAAAGTTAAGTTCTCAGGAGGAGCCGTGCCACCTGCTGCAGCTGGGTTTGTCACAGAGTGGAAGTGAGTCACTGACCATGCCACGGCTGGCTAGGCAGCAACCATTAACACATTAAACACATGCTAGAGGAGACATATGCGCGTGCACACAAACACACAGGCCATTAACACATTAAACACTCCACTACATTTGCAGATGTCCACATAAAATGTCACCCCCACCTCTTTCCACCCGATGACTCATTGTGACATATTCACATCCTTCTCTTCATGACCTCAGCAGAGACATCATGACTGTACTGCTTATCAGTGTCATAACTGACTACAGAAACACTACAAAACCAGGCCATTCATAGCGGCCCAGAGAAGACCCTCTTCGAGTAGAGGAAAGCCACAATCACCGGCTAGTAAAAACCACAGAACGGCGTGATATTAAATACAACCGTTTCGACGTTCTCGCTTCCCCGCTCAGATGCTGACGTTATTACGCACACTCATTCAAGTACGAAATGACTAATGGAGAAAGAGAATTACGCTGCTGGGAACAATTACCAATTACCAAGCTTATAGAAGACCAGATCTTCCTTAAAGGGACCGTGACTGTCTTGGTTTCATCCTCCTCCTGGTTTAATACGCTCATCTTGGAAAGGGCAGCCTGGCAATTTAAGCCACACGCTGACAAATAAACCGCCAGGATGACTAATAATAAACACAAATAAAACTGCAGACGCTGGAAAGGAGGAGTTCACAAAGCCACATTACTATTAATTTAATAAATAAATAAATAAATAAATAAATAAATAACACCTCCAGACACACCGATATCTGAATCTAAATACAGCGATAAATGTTTCATAGATGTCTTCCTTTAATTCGCGTCGTATCTGAGACGGACTTCATAAATAATAAACGCGAGTCCATTTCTCAACAAAAATACCTCAGAAATGTGTTTGAATTTTTTTTTATTTTTTACACAATGTCATCGCACAGTAGAAAAGGAAGAGGAAGTATGTGATGTCTGTAGGAACAGCGCTTTAATGCAGACTGAAGACGAGACCGCGTAGGGAATGAAAAGAGGTTAGGAGACAGGTGAGAAAACAGAGAATTAGTGTGATTCGTGTTGTCATTTACAGAGTGCACTAATGACCCACCTGGTTCACAGTGACACTGGCAGACCTTTGTTGTGTACACTCGTCCCGTGCCAATCATGTAGCTTCCGTGCTGACCGTGACCTAAACTGACCTAAACTCCGCTGTCTCAGGCTGTCCACTAACTCCGAGGACAGAATCTGAGAGATTTGGGATAAACAGATATACAGGATATTATGATTATAGCAGATTTGTCCTTTTATCTATTACAGAGCACACACACTGTGACACCGGTCACAGACGTACACTCCCGGTCAAAAGTTTGTGGACTGAAATGCCTCTCATGACCTTAAAAAGCTTTTGATCTGAAGGTGTGTGATTAAATGTTTGAAATCGGCATCGAAGGGAAAAACATCATTCATTTCTTTCATTAGAAAACGAACATTTTATTTGCACATAAATCTATTTATTTAAAAACGGATGACTCGGAGAGAAATATTCCGAAAAGCAGGCGATAAGAGTCCAGAGTAGATGGGAACTCCTTTAGTACTGCTTAAAAAGCATCTCAGGGAAAAGCATGTCTACTTTGATGATGCTAAAATACTCAATTATTTTCCAATGTTCTGGGAAAATAAATAAATAAATAAATAAATAAATAAATAGATAAATAAAGGAGGAAGGAACGAGTGCGTGTAAACGTTTGAGCCGTAGTGTAAACATTAGAACAGCGTACATTAAGCCCGTAAGTCAACAGTGCGAATGTTTGGAAGCAAATATAGTAAGGAAGAAATTTGCTAAAGGAACTGGTAAATATTTGAAGATTTAACTCGGTGACAAAACCATCAAGGTGATCGCTGATCCAAACCCAACACTGTTTTGAATACATACGTTTATTTAACAGGTAACATTCACCTGTCTCTTCAGCAATGTGTTTACTTTCCTGTTCCAGCTAAAAACATTTTTAACAAGACATGGTCATTTTAGGAACAGCAGTGTGGAATAAAGACAAAGCAAAAGACGACCCTGCGCGCCATCTTGTTTAAGCTGGGTCAGCCGAGTTATTAGGTGTGTGCATCAGTCAGTCACCATCCCGCCATATAATCTCTCGGACAGATGAAAACAACCAGTACAGACGGAGGAGTCGAGGCTTTGAATTGATGATTAGTGAAGGACAAAGAAAGACGAACAGAAGAAAAGAAAAAGACTTCAGCTCTGATGGTATTAGAGACAGGCTCAGAAACCTGCTCAGATCTACTTTACCAACTTTCCATAATTAATCACAGCAAAGAGAACACACGGAAACAGATTGGAAATTCCCAATAAATAATAAAGAAATGAACAACATACACTAACTGGCCAGTTTAATAGGAACACCTTTTCATTCATGCAGTTATCCAAACAGCCAATCATGTTGCAGCGGTGTATAAAATCGTGCCGATACAGGTCAAGAGCTTCAGTTAAAAACGTGATTGCAGTGATGTTGATCTTATCTGGTTTACATTTACTCATTTAGCAGACGCTTTTATCCAAAGCGACTTACAAATGAGACACACTCACACACCAATGGTAGCAGAGCTGCATGCAAGGTGCTAGCTTGCCATCGGGGGCAACTTAGGGTTCAGTGTCTTGCCCAAGGACACTTCGGCATGGGATCACCCGGGCCGGGATTCGAACCACCAACCCTACGATTAGTGGACTAGTGGACAACCCGCTCTACCGACTGAGCCACAGCCACCCTGGTTAGTTTCAGAAGCTCAGAAACTACTGATCTGGGATTTTTAACACGCGACAGTCTCTAAAGTTTACACAGAACCATGTGTGTGTGTGTGTGTGGGGCTGGATAAATCCATCCACCTCACGGTTCGGCACGTTGTGCATGCGGAGATGATTTTCTTCTCACTAAGCTTGTAAAGAGCGGTTACTGGAGTTACTGTATGATGAATTCTTGTCCCTGCTGCCGCACGATTCAATAACTGCATGAATAAGCAGGGGTGCGGATGTTCTTATTATAGTGGCCGGTGGATGCATGATTAAAATATGTGCAGGTAATTAAGACCTAGCCCCAATGAGAAACATCATTTAGTATGAAAAATAGCAAAAACGCGGCTTCATGTTATCCCCTTCGCTTTATGTAACATCTTTATTGAATCGGTCATATTTGAAAGATATTTACAGTACTTTCAGGTCAGTAAAAATACAGAATACAGCTCTCAAAATCCCCCTAGTGGTCATGTTGGCCTGGGCGTCTCCCACAACAGAAACAGTGGTCAGTAATGTGATTATAAGGAAGGAAGAAGAGACAAATTTAGGCAAATGGGAAAAGCACACAGAGCATTAGCACACTGTTGCTACTGCCACCTCAAGGAGCGGTAAAGCAATAACGACTGTAGCGATTAAAGATGGAGTACAGGGGGACATCTATTTTTGCAGACCAGATTGAAATAGTTCTTACCAGTCAGAACCACTTGTCATGTGCATTATAAACACTGCATATTGTTTTCCACTGGTCACATTTGAGAGGAACTATCTTGTAAAAAAAAGAAAGAAAGAAAGAAAGAAAGAAAGAAAGAAAGAAAGAAAGAAAGAAAGAAAGAGTTTTCCTGAAGTTGAAACCAAGTTGGACTAATGTAAAGTACAGCAGTGGTGGACCTCTTCCTGTCTTCACACTAAAACCCCTTACTATCTAAATACGTTAGCCTCTCATCAGTTCAATGGCAGGCAGAAAAGCAAAGGAGGAAAGAAAAAAAATAAAAATAAAGAGTAAATCCAAACGTTAAGGATGTCATGTTCTGCTGACCGGGATGAAAATTAATTAATTAAAAGCCTATAAATCTCCTGCGCTTTCGTCCGACAATGGTGCAAACCCAGTACAAAAAAAAAAAAAAAAGTGGCTTTATCATGGACATGTTAGCATAATCTCCGTGTGCATTCATAGAAAACATGGCTGGACTTATCAAACGTTTTTTGTTGCTGGATATTAAAAATGAATCATTCTCTCTACCTTGACTGACGTGTTTGCTATGTTTAGTGGTGAAATTCATCTGTGCGTGTGTGTGTGTGTGTGTGTGGGAGGGGGGACAAAAACAACAACAAAACGAGAACCGTAATCAGGGAAAGAAATGTGGTCTTTCTTTCTCCTGTACAGCAGAACGTTATGAACACTTGAATAGGTAAGGTTATAAATCCAGTAGTAATCCAGTCAATTTGAGTACGGAGCAGTGCGGATGAGAGCCAGAACACAAACCGAGTGGTTGAAAGGAAACAGGGTTTACTCACATGCTCGCCAAGAGAGAAACTGAATGAATGGTTTTTCATTCTTTTTTTTTTTTTTGTGTGTGTGTGTGAAAAATGTTTAGAATAAACGTATGTGCCGTGTGCGATGATGGTCCAGGAAGCAACATCTATCCTATTATAGCCGCAAACGAATGCAAAACTTCAGCCGTATCACCCACTTACCATGGCAAACGAATTACATGCTCGACTTAAAATCTGGACCAGAAGTTGACTGAAGTGCGCTGGAGGCTGATAGCAGACTAACACAAGAATGTGCACACACTCACGCGCATACTGTATCAGTACAAGAGAAGCCACAGAGATCCCAGGGTGCCTCTGGCCTGTGTTCTCTCCAGGAGGAAGAGCGGGAGACATTTCAGAGGTCACATCATCCAGCTGCTGCCTCCCACAGTCCCAGGTCTGGGTCAGAGCTCAGCGTGAGGGAGTTAGGGATGGGGGGGGGAGGGTGTTTTGGCCAGAGAGCCGTCTGTCCTGCTGTAGTGATTAAGCAATGAAAGCAATAATAAAACTAAAAAATAAAAAAAATACGACAATAAGCCACGTAAAAATCCTCTTCTCTTTCTTCACAGAGAAAATACGCATTTCCTGTGTTTGTTCGTTTACCGCAACACACGACTGCTGCTGATTTGTTTGCTGAGCTGTGGAGTTCGAACAGATTCCACCAATGTCGTAGCCATGCAGCCAATGAATGAGTCACATAAGCAGTCTGTGCCTGATTGGCAGCTTATCGGAGACACTGGGGGGGGGGGGGGGGGGGGAGACAAAAAAAATATACAAGAGACATAGATGAGTAGACAGAGTCTGAGAGTGCGTCCTGGTCCCCTCTGCTTTGGCAGTAAAAACCCAAGAGTCCAGGTGGCACAGCGGTTGAGCGGAAGAGACCCTCAACGCAGTAACTCCCGAACACATGTACCTGCAAGTCTTTCAGAGAAAGAGGAGGCGAGCGCCCACACCCGCTGATGCTCCTCTATCGCTATGCCTGGCTGCCAGGCAGGGTGATGTTGCCCAGATGCAGCACCGGTAGTGGATGAGCTTCCGTGTTGAAGACCCAGTTCTCCAAAGGCAGCAGATCATCACTGGAGAACAGCAGATACAGATACCTAAAAGCACAGAAAGAAATTTCTCATTTTTGTCCGTTTAAGCTTATGCACTACCTCTGACCTATTTCACACGTAATGAAATAACTGCAGTGATGCAACGTCATCAGCAGGTGGCGTTAATGTTCAACGAGCTTATAGAGTTCTGCGTTTGGAAATGAAATTTAGTCTGTACGATAACGTTATTACTTCCGTCCTCAAAACTTCTCCCTACAATCGAATATGAAGACACGATCTCGGTGGATGTAAAAAAGAAATAAATACTTGAGAGTCTCTGCCAAGAAGAAGCTCTGCTGGACGTCATCGTAGGTGGGGTTGGAGGAGTAGACATCTTTAACCCCGGAGAAACCCCCGCTGACTCGGCAATATTTATCTATGGCCTGGAGAAAACGGTGAGAAACAACACACTTTCAGAACTGGAACACACAGGCTGACTGATGTATTCAGATCCAACCATACAATCTAGTTCATTGAAAGCAGCACAGAAGATTCAGTGTGCAAGAGAAAAATTCTGTCACTACGTTATGTTTGTGTACACACTCCTGGACAAAAAAATATATAAATAATCAAAACACACAGGGCCAAGCAAAAAGTCTTAACAACGAATCACTGGTCACGACATTAGCAAGAATGAAACAAATGCACTCCTGAGACCTCCTGTGCAACTATTTACTTGTTTCGTTTTGCTGAAGTGAATTGGGCGGCTGTGGCTCAGTCGGTAGAGCGGGTTGTCCACTAATCCACTAATCGTGGGGTTGGTGGTTCGAATCCCGGCCCGGGTGATCCCATGCCGAAGTGTCCTTGGGCAAGACACTGAACCCTAAGTTGCCCCCGATGGCAAGCTAGCACCTTGCATGCAGCTCTGCTACCATTGGTGTGTGAGTGTGTCTCATTTGTAAGTCGCTTGTAAATGTAAAAATGATATTTCTGTAAAGCTGCTTTGAGACAATGTCCATTGTAAAAAGCGCTATACAAATTGATAAATTAAATTATGATAAATTAATTGGAAAAGCTAGTAAGAGGTAAATTCACTTAAATAGTCTTCTTGTACGCAACGGTAAAACCACGATAAAGGAGTAATATCGTGGATCTAAAACTTAAACGAACGTGTCTGGGTGTACAAAAGTCTATATAAATGAATTTCCCGGTTTCTAGCTTTTCACTGCAGCAAACGTAAATGACCAAAAGGTGGCACATGCGGTGGCTCAGAAGAAGTGCATTTGTTCAATTCCTGCTAAATTCCTCGCTGATGATTTGCAGTCAAGACCATTAAAAGCGTAATATTTGCCATTTTGGGCTTGGACAATTTATTTCAGGAGCATACATACATAGCACCTCATCCCAAACTTGTACATCCATCTTAAAATCGCCAGTGTCTGTCTATTCCATACTCCTCTCTCAATATACCTTAACTCAGCTGCTCTACCAACACACCTACATTCCCAACCCAGGGTTAAAGACACGAGGGACGCAAGCAATCTGTGCCAATAAAGCTCAACATGCTGTTATTGTTTACCTGAAGCAACACTGCGTTATATAGCTGCTCTCGCTCAGATTCATTACACAGGGCTATGGGCTGCATCTGGGACCTGTTCACTTCCACCGAATGCATGTAGCAAAACAGCAGCTATAGCTACACGTCTTCCGTCTATAGTTCTCACACTCGGGAAACCAAAGCCGACACATCATACTGATGACCTCGAACCGATCAGGCCTCAGGGCAACATCCAAATAATATACGAGCTTTGTTGTTGCTTTACAGCAAGGCCCTTATAGAAATGCGCCTCTGATAGCAGAGTTCAAGACCTTAAGTAAAACAGCAAAACATATAAAAAAAAAAAAAGAAAAAGAAAGAAAACAAAAACACTGATGCTGGGGTTACAATTTTCAGTGTTGACATATGCACAAATTCCTGCGCTCTTCCAAAAAAATGAACAGGCCTGTCTATTGTCAGATTATTTAAGGATAAATAGCTGTTATGCAAAGATTAAAGACAGATTATAAAAGCTAATGAAAAAGAAAAACATAAAAATTGTATTAGAAATAAAATAAACCATTTATTCTGTCTCTGAAGGCCTGCTCTTTTCACACCGACCTATGAGCCCCCCCACCAACGTCTGCAGAGTTATCTGGGAACTTTTCTCCTTTTCAACTCCATTATTTATGCCTGAAACATGACCCTGGCCAGAAATGACTACAAAATCCACCAGTACTGTAAATCTCAGACCAGAAAAAGCTCCATCTTTTCGCTTCCCTTCCCACCAAGATGAAAAGTTTCGGGCCGTTGTCCTCGTAACTCATATGAAAACATGTTAAGGCATTATCATCTCTGAGACACCGTGGCGCTGAGGCTGATATTCCATCAAGCCCAGGATACAGCAAGCCTTAAAGAAAATTACATTTGGGTTAAATACAATTTGAATAACACGCATCGAACAATACAGATTCCCTGTAAATCCATGGTATAGACCAGACCTGCAGAATAATCATGCCAATCCTAAATATTTTAAAATCATCTGACATATCAATTAAAAGAGGGGAGATCAGGACCAAGTCATACACACAGTACAGGCTTCTAATTTACAGTGAATAACATGCAAAATACTGCATCTTTATTATTTATTTGAAAACATTTAACCCCCCCCCCAATTTGGTTCACATACAATTTGTCAACAGCTCCAAGTTTGGCAACTCTGCAAAGATATATATATATATATATATATGGTTTTTCAGAGACAATGTCCATTGTAAAAAGCACTATACAAAACCTCGAATTGCATTTTAAATGTAGGTACAAATTCCTAAACAAATGGGTTTAAAAAAAAAAAAAGGATTTTCTGTGTTGATTCCTTCTTCAACTAATGATGATTCCATAATCGATAAAATTGGGTGAATATTTAGGTCCCGTTCTGGGCTAAAACAGGAGAGTACACACCAGAGCAAAGGCCCACCAGATACTGGGAATAACTCGGGGAAACCCACTACAGATTACTCCAATAATATTAAACATGCCTGAGTCTTATTCACTCAGTCCGTTCCATTCACCTTGAAACGGTCTTACAAAATTTCAAGCCAGGAAATGTTAATGTAAGTAAAGCAAAGCCATATCTCCCTGCAGTCCTCGCCTGGTATCCCACTGAAGTTAAGCAGGGTTGAGCCTGGCCAGTAACTGGATGGGAGGAGACCTGGGGAAAACTAGGTTGCTGCTGGAAGTGGTATTAGTGAGGCCAGCAGGGGGCGCTCACAATGTGGGCTGTGTGGGGCCTAATGCCAAAGTATACGTAGTGGCAATACTGTAAAAACAGCAGTCTTTCAGATGAGACATTAAACCGGAGGTCCTGACTCTATGAGGTTATTAAAAATGATTTTTTTTTTTTAAATATAACGTATACCCCCGGTGTCCTGGCGAAATTCCCCCATTGGCCGTCTCCATCACAGCCCTCTAATAATCCCCATCTCTGAATTGGCTACATCACTTCTCTCCTCTCCACTAATAGCGGGTGGGTGTTCTGGCGCACTATGGCTGCCGTCGAATCATCCAGGTGGATTCTACTCACCAGTGGTGGTTAAGGAGATTCTCCTCACACCCCCTACTGTGTAAAGCACTTCGAGTGTCTAGAAAAGTGCTATATAAATGTAACTAACTACACAACAGTAACCGCTAAAACCCTAACCGGTAAACACAATCACAGTAATGTGAACAGTCAGTGCTCACAATTGATCTGGTTAGAACACATGTTCTATGTTAAGGGTTCAAGAGTCAAAGTGGGACCTGGTGTGTGCATCATGGCTGTATTTAAATTTACAAATCTGTATATTTGGCAAGTGAAAGTTGGACACGAAGACGCTCTTCCATCTCAGCAATATTAAATGCAATATTAAAATAATAAACTCTCTGGGACTGCATATATTCGGATCTGGCATATATTCTGCTCTCAGGTCTGTTCTCACGTCTCCGAACTGTACATTTTTATATTATATATATATATATACACACACACACACACACACATACACACACACATACACACACACATACACACACACACACACACCCCGTATTTTCTGCACCATAAGGCGCAGATTCAATTATGAGGTCTATTTCTGTACTTCTGTTGTAAGGCGTGTGCTAAAACATACGGTTGTTGTGCCTCGGCCAGTTGATGGCACCCCAGCATGAACTAACCCTAGACACGTGACTAATTGTTTTGGATTCGGTGATGTATCCCAGCTGTGTAGTGTTTGGCTTGATTATGTTGAGTATTTAAACCCCTCGGGGCTAAGAGCACATTGCGAGTTATTGTTCTTTATTTGAAGGTCTGTCTGAGTGCTTGCTGAATGAAGCCAGTATGGTTAGCCTTAGCTGGGGATGCTAAGCGGTGCTTGTTTATGTTTGTTTTGTTCTTAAATAAAGACAGTTCTTCTGAACTTACTTATTGCCTCCAACTTCGTGACAACGGTCTACCAAAAAAAAAAAAAAAA
>JAFFST010051957.1:56629-66886 GCA_022414735.1 Noturus placidus
TATATATATATATATATATATATATATATATATATATATATATATATATATATATATATATTTTAATGTATTGTATGTCCTCTAAAATGTACTGCATGCTGTCTGCAGACTCGATCATGGCGTTATTATTCAAACCTCCCCTTCGCGTTTCCTGGTTTCTGCTTCGAACCCTGATTCCTATTTTATAGGGAACACCTGTACATTCACGCAGTTATTGAATCAGCCAATCATGTGGCAGCAGCACAATGCAAAAAAACAAAACAAAACATGTAGATACAGTTCAAGAGTTTAGTTTAAATCTTCACAAAACATCAGAATGAAGAGAAAGTGTGATCGCTGTGACTTTGATAGTTGGCTTGTTGTTGGTGCCAGAAAGGCTGGTTTGAGATTTCATAAACTGCTGATCTCCTGGGCTTTTCACACACACAATAGTCTCAGAGTTAACACAGAACGGTGCCAAAAAAACAACATCAACAACAAAAAACCACTGAGTGTGTTAGTGGGTGGAAACGGCTTGTCTTCAAATAGAGATATCAGAGCGACCAGAGTGGTTTGAGTGGCCAGGAAGGATATAATAACTGAAATAAATGACTCTTTATAACCATATTGAGAAGAAAAGCATCTCAGCATACACAAAACATCAAACCTTGAGGTGGATGAGCTACACCAGCGGAAGACCACATTGACAAGACATGAACACAACTGTCATCCACAAGGTGTTCCAGCCCGCAGACCCTCTGCAACCCGGATGGTTTTTCGCACCATTCTGTATAAGCCCTAGAGACTGCTGTGTGAAAATCGCAGGAGATCAGCAGTTTCCATCCAGCTCTTCTGGTATGCCACGGTTTAAACTCACAGATCACACTTTCTCCTCCATTCTCATGTTTGATATAAACAGTAACTAAACCTGTGCCTGCATGATTTTATGCATTGCGCCGGCGCCACGGTTGGCTGTTATCTGCATGAATGCGCAGTTGTACAGGTGTTCCTAATAAAGTAGACAGTGAAGGTATAGCTGCAATGTTAATGCATTTTTTAAAATTTTTATTAAAAGATATAGGGTGGTCTTTATTCTCTTCACCTATGAAAACCTTAATGTCTAGCCGGCTCTCATGCACACTCTTAACGAGATGTTTATGGGCGTTTACAACGTGGTGCCCGACTATTCCAGCTCAGCTCTTTGAATTATGACTTGCATTAAATCAGTCTGATTCACTTGAGGACTGGGGGTGGTGGGATGTAGGGTGCAGAAGCTAGGTCATAAACAGCTAGGACAGGAGTGTGTTGGTGGACTAGGAAGTAAACAATCAGATGAGAGGACTGAGATTGTGAGGAGAGAGAGAGAGAGAGAGAGCGCGTGAGCAAGAGCGAGAGAGAGCGCGAGAGCAAGAGCGAGAGAGAGCAAGAGCGCGAGAGAGCGTGCGAGAGAGAGCAAGAGCGCGAGAGAGCGTGCGAGAGAGAGCAAGAGCGCGCGAGAGAGAGAGCGCGCGCGAGAGAGAGAGAGCGCGAGAGAGAGCGCGAGAGAGAGCGCGAGAGAGAGCGCGAGAGAGAGCGCGAGAGAGAGTGCGAGAGAGAGTGCGAGAGAGAGAATCTCAGGAAAAACAATTGCTTGGAGCTGAGAAGAAATAAAATATTTAAAAAAAATAAAAAAATCTAGGAAGATGCTGGTTATAATGAACAAGGAACAGAAATTAAGCCATTATGAAGATAAGATCAGGGTAAAAAAAAATAAAAATACACTTCAATTTGCTTGCATCTTACAACATGAACACAACTACACTACCGGTCAAAAGTTTGCGGACACCCGGCTGAAACGTTCATGATCTTAAAAACCTTTTGATCTGAAGGCGTGATTAAATGTTTGAACTCTTGTGTTGTAGACAAAAATATCATCGTATTCATTTCTTTCATTAGAAAATGAACATTTTATTTACAATCAAAATTTTGACTCGTGCCGTTTTGTTTTTAATAAATTTGCAAAGATTTCAAACAAACGTCTTTTATGTTGTCATTATGGGCTATTGTTTGTAGAATTTTGAGGGAAAATAATGAAGTTAGTCCATTTTGGAATAAGGCTGTAACGTGACAAAATGTGGGAAAAGTGAAGCGCTGTGAATACTTTCCGGATGCACTGCATGTACATAAGCAAGTTTTCAAGCAGGAAGTGAAAGTATGGACTGACCTGAGCTGCCTCCCAGCCCCACTGCCTGTATTTGGGGTCGTGCGTGAATCTCCACATGTACCAGTAAGTCTCAATCACCTCGGGCCTCAGGATGTAATACTTCTCGTTCTGCCTCACGGCCACCGCCTCCAACCCGCTGTCAAACTTGAAGGCCTCTGGACCAAGCTTCAGAACTGGAGATGCACACATGATAATAACCCATCATCCAGGCAGCAGAAGAACAGAGCAGAAAGCTTACAGAAACAGATTTAAACAGAATTGTGCCACTATAAATGTTGGCATTAGATTAGCTATCCAAGCACCCTACTTTAACCCAGTTATGGGGTCTGTTAGGGAAAAGCTGAACCAGATCATCCAAATTAGGCAGTGATGAAACCTCAGTCAACACGTGCGATGCACAGACTCACAGGACATGTGTGTTACCAGGCAAACGTATTCGGCTACGACGGGATACTATCCGAGTGTTCGTTTGGATTTAGTTTTAGTCTTTTAATGAAACTACACAGTAATCTTAATCGTATTTTAGTAAGTTGTTAGATTAAGTCTGGATTTAGGCGATGGAAAACTGCAGCAAATTCAGTAGACTCAATCCAATCCGTTTTAGACCAATAAAAACTATAAAGGTTTTAATCTGTTATCACCGCCAAATGACAAACACGTACGAGGCATCCCATAATCGTCCTCTAAAACATAAAACATAAGCATATGGAGTTACGCATCATGTGCTCATGCAGGTTTCCTCCCATTTCCTCGTGCCTCCCAAAAACACACCTGCTGGCTACACTACATCGCCAATAAGTGTGAATGCACTTATATGGCCAAAAGTATGTGGACACCCTAACACCCAACAGTGGGCCTTCCCGAAACAGCCACAAAGTTGGAGGCACACAGAATGTCTGAACGTCATAGGATGCTGTAGCATTGTGATTTCCCCACACATGTTCCAGCATGACAATGCCCCTCTGCTCAAAGTGAGCTCCATAAAGACATGGTTTGCCAAGGCTGGTGTAGAAGAATTCAAATGTACGAGCCCTGATCTCAGCCCCACTGAAGACCTTTGGGATGAAGTGAAACATTGACGTCTCGCCAGGCCTTCTTGCCAGACATCAGTGTCTCCTTGTGCTCTAATGGCTGAATGAGCAGAAATTCCCACAGCCATGGTCCAAAATCTAGTGAAAAGCCTTCTCTGAAGAGCGCATTCTTGGAGAGTGTTATATCAGCAAAGGCGACGGACGTACTCCATACTAATGGCCATGGTTTTGGAACAGGATGATCCGGTGAGAATCTCGCATAGACAGCAGCAACTATTTTTCATTAAACCCAGAGTCTATAAAATCCCTCTCCTACTGACCTGTGCGATCGTAGCTCTCATGGCAAGTATGTGCGATCTCAGCTCCCAGCTGCAGGTAGTGGCCAGCCTTGTCTCCTGATGACCCATCAGCCCCTAGGGCGAACATTCCCCCAGCAAAACAGGTCAGGTGACCCATCTTGCGTTCAAGGTGGCCGTTCTTCCACTCACCGATAAAGGTCAGGCCGCTGTTGGACTTCCGGATGAGGTGACGCTCGATAGCCTTGTAGTACAGGACAAAGAACCATGAGGGAGGAGACCAGAAGATTCCGAACTAATAATGCTTATTTTCGGCGACGGGTCTCACCTCGATAGCGTCGTCGTAGGTTTTGCGAGCCTCTGCGTCGGTTTTATCGGACATGAGCCAGGCCTTCAAGAGATACTCGTAGAAACTGTCTCCGAGGCCTCCCACTGAGGTGTGATCTGTATAAAAGATGGTGGAGAGTGAGAGACCGATAAGGTCCATAGGGTGTACATGCTTTTAAAGCGCAGTAATATGAGAAATTCAATCCATCCATTAACAACGAATTAAAACCAATTATTTTCTGATTCAAGACAGTCACCTGACTTGCCCAAGTTAAAACCAGAACGATATAAAGCAGGCATGCGCTTTATTGGGACATGGATGTGTAGATTTATTTATTTAGAATGTTTTATGCAAAATGATATACAACTGAGACAGGACATACATGGGCCCTGCTCAACAACACAACAGTTCCTAATTGGTGGTGCTTGGATTTGAACTCCTAACATGTGAATTAAAACTCTGGTGCTGGTTGGGCTAAAGATGTGTTTAGTATAGTGCGTTTAACAATGGACATTCAAAAAAAGAAAAAAAAAAAAAAAGCAGCTTCGCATAGATCTCTAATGAGGAAGTGGTGTGGTAATGACAGAAAGGAAAAACTCCCCTAGATATCATGAGGAAGAAACCTTGAGAGGAACCAGACTCAAAAGGGAACCCGTCCTCTTCTGCGTGCCATCCAATAGTGGGATGATGAGTCATTCTTATTGTAAAAATGCATTAAGGCAAGCATATGTTAGTGCCTGGGTTCATTTATAGACACACACCAGCAATCACAATCACTCTCAAAGGCTTCTGCAGACTCTGTGAAACATGCTAATGGGATGCCTGTGCATGCCTGAGTCACATCAGTGATGGCAGTGGATCATAATAGAGTCTTAATGTTATAAAAGTAGACCGATTGAGCTATAAATAATACGACGGCACCGACTGAAGCTTGATGATAAAAGAGAAAAGAGGGAAAGTAATAGTAGTAGTAAACACTCTGTTGAAGAATACATTCGCTCCAAATAATTTGTTGATAACCTACAAATTCTGTTCAAAAAGAACAATTTTAGCACAGTGAAATTCGAGAACTTTTTTTTCCCTCTTTGTTAAAGACAAAAATTCACAACATTTAACATCTTTAAATCAAAGCCATTTGAAGGTACAGAGCTTAATTGATAATAAGCGCAGGATTCTGAGTATATAGATACAAGAATCAGCTCATCATTGAGGACAGGCGGAGGAAAAACCGTCCCAAACGCCTACCTGTTAATGCTGCTCTCAGGTCCTATAAGTAAGGAGAGGGTGTGGTGTGTGTATGGGTGAACAGAGGATAATGTGACACACCATGGAACAAGCAGTGGAGGGTTATTATACAGATGCCTTTGGGGAGGAGAAGGGAGAAAAGAAACAGATGTCCATGAGATGGCAATGCTCCTCCTGAGAGAAACGTGTGCACATGGGTGAAGGTGGATTTACACACTATGGCCTCTTACCACTTATATATTACCACCCAGTATTTACACAAACGACACTTGGGCGAATTAACATCTCCCACACACTCAGTAAATTCACCTAATGGTTGTGGCATGCACGTAAACCCACACACAAACACAGTAATTACACCGCTCCATATCATGAAGTGAACACAACTGCACAAAGGGAGGATGTTCGAGAGCATGGCACACATTTTCAAACGTTAATTACAACCACTTGTTCATGTACTGTACGTAGGTGATCGAGAGAAGAGACATTATAGCATAAAAGACAGAGAGAAACAGGGGAAGATCGCGGAAGCCAAGGGAACAATGTAGGAATGGTAGACAGAGTTTTCTATGTTTTACAAGCTTGTGTGGTGGTCATGGGTGTTTGTTAAAATCTGTGGAACATGGAAATCCAGAAACCAGAGAGTGAGAGAGAGACCGAGAGAAAGAAAAAGAGAGCGAGAGAGAAAGAAAGAGCGAGAGACAGTGAGAGAAAGAAAGAGTGCGAGAGAGAGAAAGAGAGAGGGGGCAGGCGAGAGAGAAAGAAAGAGGAGAGAGAGAGAAAGAGAGAGCGAGAGACAGTGAGAGAAAGAAAGAGTGCGAGAGAGAGAAAGAGAGAGGGGGCAGGCGAGAGAGAAAGAAAGAGGAGAGAGAGAGAAAGAGAGAGCGAGAGACAGTGAGAGAAAGAAAGAGTGCGAGAGAGAGAAAGAGAGAGGGGGCAGGCGAGAGAGAAAGAAAGAGGAGAGAGAGAGAAAGAGAGAGCGAGAGACAGTGAGAGAAAGAAAGAGTGCGAGAGAGAGAAAGAGAGAGGGGGCAGGCGAGAGAGAAAGAAAGAGGAGAGAGAGAGAAAGAGAGAGCGAGAGACAGTGAGAGAAAGAAAGAGTGCGAGAGAGAGAAAGAGAGAGGGGGCAGGCGAGAGAGAAAGAAAGAGGAGAGAGAGAGAGAAAGAAAGAGTGAGAGAAAGAGTGCGAGAGAGAGAGAGGGGGCAGGCGAGAGAGAAAGAAAGAGGAGAGAGAGGGAAAGAAAGAGCGAGAGACAGTGAGAGAAAGAAAGAGTGCGAGAGAGAGGGGGCAGGTGAGAGAGAAAGAAAGAGGAGAGAGAGAGAAAGTGAGAGAAAGAAAGTGCGAGAGAGAGAAAGAGAGAGGGGGCAGGTGAGAGAGAAAGAGAGAGAGGGCAGGCGAGAGAGAGAGAGCGAGAGAGAGAAAGAAAGAGCGTGAGAAAGAAATGGAGAGAGAGAGAGAGGGAGCGAGAGAGAATCAGGGAGCAGATGATAGTGAGGGTAGAAATACGAGTAGTGGAAGAATAATGACGCAAGAGATTGCTTTTGCAAGCAGGAAGTAGAATTTACGCATGCACACGAAAAGAAAAAATAAACTGATGTATTTTCTGTAAAGATGCTTCCTTTTTATTTGCTCCTCTGTTTCTGATGCGAGTCTATACAACATCTTTCAGTTATGGGAAACAGTTTAATATAACCATTAACTCTTTAGATATAAAGCTGGTATGTACAGAGGTAAAAGGAGTAACATGTTGCTGCCTCACAGCTCCAGAATCCCCTGAACTCAGATGAATGTTTGTGTGGAAATTCTGTGAAAAGTTGTCCCCATGTCCAGGTAGGCTTCCTCCAGGTTCTCAGGTTTCCACCCACTTCCCAAAAAAACATGCAGGTAGGTGGACTGATGACTCTAAAAATTCAGATGATGTGGAACTGAATGTGTGAATGCTGCCCTGTTATGGACTACCATCACAACATGAATCCAACATGAATCCAACTGAATCCAACAGGACAACGACCAGGATAAAGTGGCTACTGAAGACAAATTTATTAAATGAATGTAAACAAAAGTGGTTTTCACCATTTCCCAGAACCTCACGCAGCACAGGTCTGATTTTAGACTCACTTAATTCGATTGAACCCTGGGTGCATTTGAACACCATTTATATCAGGGAGACGAGATAGTAGTAGCATCTCCACATGTTCCAACACACCGTTTTTTTATACAATTACTGGTCATCCAGGAATTGATGTCAGTGATGCATACAGATAAGGAATTTGTGAGGAAAGGGGCAGAATGATAGATGAGCTAATGTAGAGTTGAGTGTCATCAGCGTAGCGATGGAAATTAAGTCTATAGTGGTGAATAATGCAACCTAAGGGAAAGCATGTAGGTGATGAAAAGCAGTGGACCAAGTACAGAACCCTGAGGAACACCTTGAGAAATAGAAACAGTGCTAGATTTAAATTAATGAATGGAAATGTAGTGAAAACAACCAGAGGTGTAAGAAACATAGGAGTTTAGGAATTAGGCAGATTATTTTTAGCCCATGAGTTCCCCTATAGCAAACACTTTTTCATTTTGAAATAATATAAAAATAACAAAATTGACACGACACTAATCTGTCTACAATTAAATAAAAATATACTGTTGTATAGTCTGCACCAGACAAAACGGCATTTGTACGCAATGTGCTTTAAGGAGGCCATGCATATGCACTAGTTGTTTTGTGCAGGCAAGAGAAGTAAAGCAAACACTCTGTGTGGGAGATGAAGCCTCCTGGTGCCTTAAAGTGCAGTGGGAAATTATAATGCAAGCCATGTACAATATGTACCTCCATTAGTGACAGAATGAGCTTGCTTTTGAACAATCAAAACCTTTCTGAGCTGATTCCACACACAAGGGTAGATTTTCTGAATTTTCTGAAAAAAAAAAAAACCTTAAACAAAAACACATTTCTTCAGACAATAGATGCTTGTTCCGTCCATTCAAATCAAGAAAGGTACAGCCCCATGATTAAGGTTTTGACGACCAGTGGTTTTTGAGCACTCGGAACCTTTGAAATGCTGCCTCTTAAAGTGCTCACCCTCATGCCAGCGAATAGAACAAGGACAATTCCTACCATTGTTGTATTTGCTGCCATTGTTCTCACCTGCAACTACATAGGCTTTGTATTCAGAAATATCGAAGTGCACAGCTGCACCACTGGTGGCAAATAAGCACATATAAAGGGATTTTCTGCCTAAAAAGAACTGCTAGAAAGATTTTGATGTTCTATGTTTAAAGCAGAAAACACATACCGTGCACATATGCCAAAATGAAAGATGACCTTCAGACTTTTCAATCAATGCTTTTAAAATACAGTAAACAGTGGGAAATTCTCACATAACCCAGCCCATAAGAACAGTACCACCTTTACATTTACATTACATTTATCAGACGCTTTTATCCAAAGCGACTTACAAATGAGAGCACATTCACACACCAATGGTAGCAGAGCTGCATGCAAGGTGCTAGCTTGCCATCGGGGGCAACTTAGGGTTCAGTGTCTTGCCCAAGGACACTTCGGCATGGGATCACCCGGGCCGGGATTCGAACCACCAACCCAACGATTAGTGGACAACCCGCTCTACCGACTGAGCCACAGCCGCCCTTGTATAACCTTACCTTATTTCACAACCTTACTGTATAACAGCGCATAAGCAAATGAGGAGCGCAAATGGAAAAAAAATAAGCGACCTATCTTATGAAATACTTAGGGAGTGTCTATAATAGATCAGATTTAATTCCACAAATTGCACAAAGGCCAAAAGGTACTCTAATACAATTAATGCCTTTTTAAATCTTACTTCGAGTGGCCCTTTAGAGACTTGTCCCATGTGAACAATTTGTAAATCATTGTATTCATAAAGCTGATTACATTTAGGTCTAACAGACCACAATATAGCTCTGTTTGGTCAGAAACACTATCGTATCAGAGCTCTCTACATCATGTTTCAACTCGTCTCACCTTCACGACTCTCTGATATTGTTTCGAATACCAAGTCCACAAACTGTCCTTTAGATGTTTTACCTTCACACATTTTTAGAGGCCTTTCCATTTCAAGTCCAGTTGTTACTGCTATTATTAATAGCTCCCTAGAAAATGGACGTGTGCCAGGCGCGTTTAAACATACTGTAGCCCAGCCGTTGTTAAAACGGCATCGCTTTGACCAACATGATCTGAATAATTACAGAGCCATTTCCAAACTTTTATTTCAAAACTTTTGGGAAAAAGTTGTTTATTCTCTGATCTCTTCTTACATTAGTACATTTTTGATACATTTCAGTCTGATTTTTGGGAACTACATAATACTGAATCTCATTGGTTCCTGCTGTATTTTAATCTAATCCTGCTGGATTTAAGTATAGCCGTTGAAGCAGTAGATCATGCCATACTGTTAAAGAGACTTAATCATGTAGATGGGTTTCAGGGACCTGTGTTGAAGTGGTTTGTCTCTTACCTTAAGGGGAGAACTTTTTCTGGTAATGTAGGAAATTGTTTCTCATCTCGTGCACAAATCTCGAGATGAGTGTTCCTCAGGGTTCCATTTTGGGACCCATTTTGTTTGCACTATATATCCTTCCCCTTGGTCACATGATTCAGAAACACAACTTATTACTACGTTTATGAAACACAGCTGCATGTTCTCGATCAAATCGGTTTGAATGTCTTATGACATTAAATTCTGGATGGACATGATTTTTTTTTTTTTTTTTACAGATAAATGGTGATAAAACTGAAAATCATTTTGGCCCACCAGTTTCAACTACCGATAGCTTCAATCAGTTAGTTCCTCCGTCTACAAATGTGTACATTCTTTTTTGCAGCTGAGCTCTATTGCTAACCCTCAAGAAAATGCTCTCCAAGAAGGCCCTGGAAACAGTAATTCAGTTATTTAATAACATCAAGGTTAGACTACTAACTCCCTCCATTTCGGAGTGCCTAAAACTGCTCTAGATTGCTTGCAAATGGTACAAAATGTGGCGGCTAGATTATTGACTGGCACCAGAAAACGTGAGGATATTACTCCTGGCCTCGCCTCTTTACACCGGCTGCCAGTCAATCTCTACAGCGCACCCACCGCTGAGATCGTCGTCTCTGGGCCTCTTCCCACCTACAGACGGGGAGCTGAAAGGTT
>JAFFST010051960.1:7433-18846 GCA_022414735.1 Noturus placidus
CAAATCCAGACTGCTGGGACAAAGGCTTCTTCTAAGCCAAACATATTACATCTAAATCAATAATTATCTTTCAGAATATCTGTTGTTACCCAGATGAGGATGGGTTCCCTTCTGGAATATTCCTGTATATTCCTGTAAAGCTGCTTTGAGACAATGTCTGTTGTAAAAAGCGCTATACAAATAAAATTGAATTGAATTGAATTGAATTAAAGTTGATTACAATTTTTTTTAGTTACATGCAGGTACACATACCTAGCCCAAAAGTATTTCAGTGACATTTTGGTTTATGATCTAACTAAGAAAGTGGTGCTGTGATGCAGCCAAGAATGAATTTATGGGAATCTTCGTGAAATCCCTTTAAGTACTGGATGTGATTGATATTTAAAAAAAAAATTGGCATGGCTCCTTTAGTAGTTGAACCATGGGGGTCCAAATTTGCAAGGAATTTGGAATATTTCATGTAAAGTCCTCACGTGAGGTGCACACCTCATTTAACAGCTCGTCAGCTGAAATTTGCAAGCATTCAAATGAGCAGATTTGTATTTCATAATTTGACAATAAAAACTATCGGTGACGTTAAACCTGCCATGGTTACCTCAACGCAGTTGAATCGGACATCTTGTTTGTGTAGAATAAATTATTTACCTCCCAGAGGTAAAAACAACGTATCTTATCAGAAATGTATTGGGAAAATGAGTGGACAAGCAGCAGTAATGCTAGTAGAACACATTAAAAACAATGAATGAATGTCAGGTAAAGAAACAAATATTACCATTTATTCTTATGGATGGTGCTATCGCATGTCGTCTGGCGTAGGCGCCATTCGGTGAAGCCAAAATTTGCAAGCAGATTTGGGTTTCAGACTGAAACAAAAACTATAGAAGAAGTGCTATAGGAGCTAACCTACTCGATCCCCAAACATTTAACCATTAGAAACGTGTGCATTCTTATGAATTTGCAATTGTGATCTCTCCGAATTTAAAACATGAACAGTGGTGCTGTGGATCAAGTTGAGTTGGATCTTGGAAGGTCATTTAAAAAAAACAACTTCTGATGCACTATGGATTTTCATAAGCACCAGTGGATTACACTGAAGAATAGAAAATAGGCAAGATCTCTTCAAGAGAGCTGGCATTCTCGATCCATGAACTGTCCATACACTGTCCACGCACTGAGCATGTAGGCAAACAGCGAATGCGAGTGCTGCGTTCCTGCACCTCCGCCACTCTTGAAGCACTTCTCTTTAAGCTGTACTGTAGGTAGTTTGCTGTGGAGTTAATAAGCAGTTGTTTCAGTATTTTGTGCATCTTTGATTCCAAAGTGAGTTTATTTTATTTTATGCAAATGTTGTAAATTTATCAAACTATGACTTTGTTCTTATTATTCGATAACCTGTAGCCATAGTAGACTGTTTGTTAAGTACCGTATTTTCCGCACTATAAGGCGCACCTAAAAGCCTTAAATTTTCTCAAAAATCGGCCGTGCGCCTAATAATCCGGTGCGCCTTATGTGTGGACTGAGTTCCAAAATCTGTAAAAATGTTGTGTGACTTTGGTTGGCGTAACAACCGTATGCGCCTTATAACACGGTGCGCCTTATGTATCGGTCAAGTACAGAAAATAGACCCCGTAATTGAGACTGCGCCTTATAGTGCGGAAAATACTGTAAGTACAGTATAAAGTTGCTGTTGTGATAGAACTTAAATTATCTTTGAATCACCATATCTAATTTAATTTGCTTCATTCCTTTAGTTATGTTTCCCATTGCACCTTTATGTTAATCAGTCACACTGTGTAAGGAATTTGCTGTATCGGAATTTCTATCCTTTGTATACTACAACTCCAATTTTGAAAGAGTTTGGGCAGGATGAGAAAAAAAATGTAAACAAAAACAAACGAGTCATTTGAAAATTCAATTCACCCTGTACTATACTGAAAAGACATTTTACTTTGTGAATTGAATTTATTTTTGGAAATATATACTCATTTCAAATCTGATGACTGCAATACAGTCATTACCCCTGTGTAACATCACTTTTCTTTTAAAGAATTATTAAGCGTTTGGACGCTGAGTGAAGACACCAGTTGGTTAAGTTTAACAAGTGTAATTTTCCCCCATTCATCCACTATGCATTTCAATTCCTTGCCTTATTTTGGGCTTCATAATGCGCCAGACATTCTCAATGGGAGATAGTTCAGGAATGCAGGCAGGACATGCTAGTACCCGCACTCTCTGTGTACACAACCATGCACTTGTAATCCGTGCAGAATGTGGTTTGGCTTCTTCTCTGGATGGCAGCATATGTTGCTCCAATATTTGTACATATCTCGCTGCATTAATGCTACCCTCACAAATGTGCAAGTTACCCATGCCATGTGCACTGACACGCCCCCATACCATGGGCACTGACACGCCCCCATACCATGACAGACACTAGCTTTAGGACCTGACACTGATAACAGCTTGGATGGTCCTTTTCCTCTTTGGACCAGAGAAGACGACGGCTGTTTTGTCCAAAAACTATTTGAAACGTTGACTCATCGGACCACAAAACATGATTCCACTGTGCTACTGCCCATCTCAGATGAGACCGAGCCTGGAGAAGTCAGCGGCACATCTGGACAGTGTTGATGTATGTCTTCTGCTTGGCCTTAACTTGCATCTGTGGATGCAGCTGCGAATGGTGTTGACTGAAAAAGGTTTGCCAAAGTATTCCTGATCCTATGTCAAGATCTCCATTACAGACTCATTACGGTTTTAAGACAGTGATGTCTGAGGGATCGGAGTTCACACGCATTCAGATGTGGTTTTCGGCTTCGCCCTTTACACACTGAGATTTGACCAGATTCCTTGAATCTTTTAATTATATTGTGCACTGTCAAAGTTACCCAAAATCCTTCTTATTTGTCTTTGGGGAATGTTGTTCTCAAAGTGTTGGTTTATTCACCAACGCATCTGTTGGCAGTTGGCGAGCCTTGATCCATCCTTGCTCTTGACAGAGTAAGCCTTTTGTGGGCGGCTGTGGCTCAGTCAGTAGAGCAAGTTGTCTACTAATCGTAGGGTTGGCGGTTTCGACCCCCGGCCCACATGACTCCACATACCGAAGTGTCCTTGGGCAAGACACTGAACCCCAAGTTGCCCCCGATGGCAAGTTAGCTCCTTGCATGGCAACTCTGCTACCATTGGTGTGTGTGTGTGAATGAGACACAGTGTAAAGCGCTTTGGATAAAAGCGCCATTTACCATTTTGTTGAGGCTCCTTATATACTATGATTAGACGATTGCCTCACCTGTTTCACATCACCTCTTATTTCAACTCATCACATCGCTATTAGTCCTAAATTGTCCCTGTCCCAACTTGTTTGTAGCGTGTTGCATGCATCAATTTCAAAATCTATCTTCAAAAAAACTATGCAGTTGTTTAGGTAAAACATCAAATACCTTGTCTTTATACGTGTTTTTTGTTTGTTTGTTTGTTTGTTTAAATTCAAGTCAAAGTACATTCAGAAATCCCTCCTCTTTGTTTTTATTAGCATTTTCCTCACTGTGTCAACTTTTTCGGAGTTGGGGTTGTACACTGCACAGAAATATGGGGCAGCTGTGGCTCAGTCAGTAGAGCGGTTTGTCCACTAATCCACTAATCGTGGGGTTGGCGGTTCGAATCCCGGCCCGGGTGATCCCATGCCGAAGTGTCCTTGGGCAAGACACTGAACCCTAAGTTGCCCCCAATGGCAAGCTAGCACCTTGCATGCAGCTCTGCTACCACTTGTGTGTGAGTGTGCTCTCATTTGTAAGTCGCTTGTAAATGTAAAAATGATATTTCTGTAAAGCTGCTTTGAAACAATGTCCATTGTAAAAAGCGCTATACAAATTGATTAATTATTATTATAATTAAATATTAAACTTTTAACCTTAATCTTGTCTCTGTGTCCTGACCAACACCCTATGGCAACAATCCCATATATCTGAACCAGTTTTAAATAACGTCTCTCTACATAAATACTTCTCTATTCATTTCAGAGAATAGACATTATCATGAAGCAGCTATAGAGACATCTGGCTGTAAATTTAAAGCAAGCCAGAGGTGACAATATAAGTTATTTAGACCTTTGGACATTTAGCTGTAATTCTCTACATATCCACATGGTGTCACTACTTCCATGGGTTAAAGCTTCCGTACTGTAATGTGTACACATTATAAATGACGCCCCAGAGATTTATCTTTTTCTTTTCCTGCATTTGTATATTTTCTGTTTGTTTTTCCAGCCTACCACGCATGTTTTTGGACTGGGGAAGGAAACCGGAGTACCCGGAGGAAACCCCCGACACACGGGGAGAACATGCAAACGACTGGCACCCTATCTCCAGGTTCCCCGTGACCCTGAAAAGTAGTAAGCGGTTGAAGATGGATGGATGGATGGATGTTATGTATAATTACATTGTTCATTGTATAATGGTCATTGCTCAAATTTGTCCCCTAGATGCCAGCTGAGGCAGAGCTCCAGACTCACTCATTGATCGATTCATTTGTGCTGTGATAATAAGATCCAGGTTTATGCCATCTCATTCTGCTGTCATGCAATTTGCATTTATGTTTGCAAATAAATAAGATTTGCAACTATTAAAATTGTGCAAGAATGGTTTCACTATTTGAAGACAAAAGAACACCATATATTTGCGATACCTTAATAAAATATAAATATTTGAACAGAAGAAACCTGCCCTGTTCATAATCAGTCAAGCAAAGAAAGTGTTTAATTCACTGATATTGCTACCTAAGTTGTTCCATATTCATATTATATTGTTTAAAGGGCATAATGTACATATGTACAGCCCAGTGTGTTGAGGAAAATGTTTGTTGTGAGGTCAAGAGCACAGATAATGTGTAGGTGACATTTACAGTCAACCTATGGCATTACTGAAACTTTATGGTCGCATGTATTGCTGTCATCATATGTACACTACATGACACTAGGTCTATATAATGGCATTCAACACTACTTTAATGCATGAAGCACTTGGAGCTCTGTTGTGGCTATATGTTCCAGGACCTGTCCGCTAGCTCGATCATCTTTCCCTTAATGTTCCCCTACCACAGATTTTGCAAATTAAGCACTGCTGGAGGCATTGGTCAATTTATTGAGAAGTCTCTTCAAATTAAGTAAACCAGATTTTCACTTTCACCTCTTTTTTTGTTTCCCAGAGTTGAGGCGTCATGATGGAAAATTACATTTCCATTTGTTTCTATGTGCTTTGCATTTGTTCAAATTAGAGAAAGCGTAAATGAAAATCAGTTTGGGTCATCTGTGTGGTCAACTCCGACCATTCCATCACCTATACACTGTGCAAGACTGGTTTGAATAAGAGATTTGGTATTATAATGGCTCAGGCGTAATCTTCACAATACAAGTAACTCCAGTGTTTGTGTGTTTTTTACTTTTACTGAAAAGCCTTTTTCAACATACAAGTAAAATTCTATTCATAAACTGCTATTTTAATCTAAAATAAAATATACAACTCATTTCTGTAATCAAATAATTCAACCCTTGAATTGCCATTTTATTATTCGGTATTGTAAGTACCATTTGAAGGAAAAAATCAATCGATAAATAAAAGAAATTGAGTGGTTATTTTTATGGTTTTATATGCGGCTTGTGTTTGCTTGTGGTGGTTTTTGACCTTGTTTGCCTGTGGTGTTGACAGCATGTATTGCCTTAGTTTAACTATCTTTTTTCATTCATTTGCCATGCAAAGATTGTAAGCACTTGGTTGTAGCTTGGGAGAGACTGATTCTTTCTCTACCTGTTGTTGTTTTTACTGTTAAAAAATATTTATATAGTCCAATCTATTTACTGTTTGTTGCTTTTTTTTTTTTAAGGTTTTTCACATTTGCATTATTTAAACCAGCTATTTGTTTACCAGGCAAAGGCCTGTTTGGGCATACAAGTCTGAATGCTATAACTGAAAACTATAAACATCCATCCATCCATCCATCCATCCATCTTCGACCACTTATGCTTTTCAAGGTCACGGGGAACCTGGAGCCTATCCCAGGGAGCATCGGGCCCAAGGCAGGGTACACCCTGGACAGGATGCTAATCCATCTCATGGCACACAATCATACACACACTTCCACACCTATTCATACACTACGGACAGTTTAGACATTCAAATCAACCTACCATGCATGTCTTTGGACTGGGGGAGGAAACCAGAGTACCCGGAAACCCATGCAGCATGGGGAGAACATGCAAACTCCGCACACACAGAGCCACGGGAATCATTATTCATATTACAATATTATATTATATGAGAGAACAAGGCAGAGAACAAGTCTACTGAACGTTGAATTTGCGCTGTCTGAATGTTCCCAAAGATCCTGTTATGCTGTGAGTAAGTGTGTGTGTGATTAGGTGCAGGTATGTGAGGTTAGAACTCCAGGGAAGGCAAGCGCATGGGTGTGTGGGAAGTGTAATTCTCAGTGGCCATGTTTGTAGTTTGTGGCACTTTGTGGGAAACCGATTCATGGTTTGGCTGTGATATGACAGAGCCCCCCATGAAGGGCTCACTCCAGGAGCAGAGTTCTTTCTGGGTGTCCCCCAGGGTCAGGATCCTGGAAGTTCTGGGTGTGATGCGTGAAAGTCCTTACATAGCTGTGAATCCAAGAAGTCTTGCGAGGGCACCCAGCATTGTTCCTCTGGCCCGTATCCCTACCACTCAATCAAGTTCTCCAGCTCACCCCTCCTGTGCCATGAGTTTAGGATGTTCTTGATGAGGTAGGCAGGTCGCCCATCAATCTCAGGTGGGACAGGAGGGGTTTCGAAGGGTACATCCATGGCTAGAGGTCCCGTGATGCCAGGCATGAGTCGTGACACATGGAAAGATGGAGCTATGCGGCTGTGATGAGGTAATTCCAATCTGTGACCTCACAGTCCGATGTACCTTGGTGTGAGTTTCCTGCATCCATGCGGCTGTTTTAGGTCTTTCTTGGATAGCCAGACCCTATTGCCTGGCTGGTACTGCGGGTGCTCGCTGCAATGACAGTCCGCCTTGCGCTTGTAGGTGCGTGCAGTCTGTACAAGATGCTGGTGTGTACTGGCCCAAACCTGTTCGCTCCTCTGGAACCACTGATCAACTGCTGGGGACGCTGTTGACAGCTTCCAGGAAAAAAAAGGCCACAGGATGAAGTTGGGCCTGCTGCTGAAGAGGATGGCTGCTAAAACTGTCTCGAACAAATCAACCTCCACAACGAAGGGCTTGGATGGATCTGGGTGTTTAATGATGGGACCGGTTGTGAATGCCACTCTGAGTTGCTCTAGTGCCGCTTGGGTGGCTGGATTCGAGGACAGGCATTTGGGCTTTCCTCTCAGCTGGGACGTTAACGGGTTCGCTATGGAGCTGATACCCCTGATGATACCCGGTAGAAGTTTGCAAAGCCCAGGAATCTCTGTAACTCCTTCACTGTTACTGGAAGGAGCCATTCTACCACTGCCTGCACTTTACCTTGGTCCATGGTGTCCCCCTCAGGGCTGATGATATAACCCAGGAACAAGATGGTATGTTTGTGGAGTTCACATTTCTCTGCTTTGACATAAAGCTGGTGCTTAAGTAGTCTTTGAAGTACTTGCTTGGCATGGTGGACATGTTCCTCCTGGGAACTGGAATAGATCAGGATGTCATTGATGTAGGTGATAACGAACGGTATGTCCCAGCATGTCCCTTAAGACGTCATTGATCAGACTCTGAATGACCGAGGGGGTGCTAGAGAGTCCATACGGCATTACAAAATATTCATAGTGGCCTGAGGTGGTACTGAAACCCGTCTTCCACTCAGTTCCCTCTCTGACATGGACCAGGTTGTATGCACTGCGTAGATCTAGTTTAGCGAAGATGGTGGGAGCCCAGACTTGTTCTAGGGCGACCGGAACCAAGGGAAGAGGGTAGTGATACTTGACACAGCACTGATTAAGACCCCTGTAATCAATGCATGGCCTGAGACCTCCTCCTTTCTTGTCCAAAAAGAAAAACCCTGCTGACACAGGGGAAGTAGATAGCCTTATGTAGTCCTGCTGCAGTGGCTCCTGAATGTATGCCTCCATAGCTCTCTGCTCAGTCTGTGAAAAGGGATACACCCTTCCTCGAGGTGGCGTAGTTCCTTGAAGCAGATCTACGGCACAGTCGTAGGGTCGATGAGGTGGTAATCCACTAGCCTTCTCATTGCTAAACACTTCCCTGATGTCATGATATTCTGGTGGATTGTGGAATTGAGCAGGTTGATTCGAGCTTTCATTGAAGGGTGGCCACCAGTGGGACCACTGGTGTCTGTAGGCAGTGTGCTAGGCAATGTGTTGACCAGTGCATGATTTCCTTGTTTGTCCATGAAATGCATGGGTTATGCTGTTCAAGCCAGGGGAGGCCTAGAATAACTGGATGCGATGGTTTGAAGGGTGAGTGGGTCTTTGCAATGGTAGATGAACCCCTTCCCAATATGAGCTCCATCAATGGCCTGAATCTTGAGTGGTTGTATTAGTGGATAAAAGGGGATGTTGTACTGCTGAACAGTGTTCTGATCAATGAAATTCCCTGCCGCTCCTGAGTTAATCAGCGCTTCTAAGACACAAGGCAACCCCAAGTATTCAACTATGACAGGTAGCACAAATGCAGGCTGAGATACAATCTGGGGTAACGGAAACAAACTCACCCCTTGCTGATGGGGTTTAGCTTTCCCTCTATCCCTTAGGTTGCAACGTGACTTGAGAGGGCACTGTCTGATTAGGTGCTTCACCTCACTGCAGTAGAAACAGCGAAACTCTCTTGAGAGCTGGTTCATTCCACCCACTCGTGCCAAAGACAGTGCGAAACTCGAGAGCATAATCCGCAACGCAACGTGAACCTTGCTTTAGGGTTAGCAGCTCCTCTCCTGTCTCCTTGCCAATACCAGTCAAAATCGTGCTGTCAACTGATCCAAGGATGAGATGGAATCGCCTCCCTGCTCCTATTCATCCGTGGCCCAGAGGAGAGCTCTCCCGGTTAAAAGCTCCATGAAGTGGGTGATTTTTCTTGCCTCTGGCATCTCTGGGTAGTTATCATAAAACAGGGAGCAGTGTAGGAGAAAACCGTTACAGTGTGCCGGATCCCTGGCATACTTTTCCGGCACCGGTATGGGAGGAAACTGAACATGCGTCAGTGTAACAACCGGTACAGTCTGAGCAAGATTATTGACCTGTGCAGTCAAGTAGGTTAGCTGCTGGTGGTGGTGGTCCCTCATCAGGGAAGGCGAGCACATGCGTGTGTGGGATGTGTAGTCCTTAGCGCCATGTTTGTAGTTTGTGGTGCCTCCTGGGAAACTGAGTCACGGTTTGGCTGTGATATGACATAGTGAAATATTTCAAGCCTTTTTTGTTGTTTTAATCTTGATGATTACGGCTTACAGCTCAAGGAAATCAAAGAGCGTAGTCCTAAGTCAGGCAGAGATCAGGCAATCGGGCAAACAAAACAAACAAGTGCAAGGCAGAAGTCGAAGTCATGAACGTAAACAAGGTCGATAAACTAAGCGTGTGTAACTATATATCAAAGGCTTGGAAATGACAGAGACAAGTCACCTGAGCGTATACTTCACAAAGTTTTAGTGTTGAGTAAGTCTCTATATACTGTGAAGGGAGTATATGTGAGATGGGTGACAGGTGTGCACGATTAGAATTCCGGGGAAGGTGAGTGCATGCGTGTATGGGAGGTGTGTGTTGCATCTTGGGAAATTGAGTTCTGGCTGTGTGACACATTTGACCTCTGGCAACGAATTTCAATAGACTACAGGGTGGGTGCACCTAAAATGCTCTGAAAAAGTTCCAGTAAAAATGTTAAAAATGGAAAGTAATGAGTAATAATACACATTATCAAATTACTATATATAATTATATTATTAAGATATATAATTAGGTGCCACGCGAGTGCCAGCTTGTTGCAGCAGCTCTGCTCTCAGCTCAGCTCGGCTAAGTTTAGTATATTTCCCTTGTTTTTTGTGCTTGTTTGGTGTTTCTTTCTACACTAAACATATGGATATGCAACTTGCAACTGTGGAGGTTAGCAATATTTATTTTTCTGTTTGTTGGACTGTACTGCTCCGCACTGGGAGACCCATTCGGCCACGGCTCTATTGTTTACACTAGAGAGTATCTGTTAGCACTAAGCAACACCAGGATACTTTCTACAGAAAGACCAGTGAGGACCCTGAGGAAATTAAGAGAAGGAGAAGGGGAAGCAGAGCTGGACTTAAACAGGGCAAATGAATTAAATCTGTTTTTTAATAGATTTGATTTGGATCCATCTCCTTCCCCCTCTAACCAGACTTCAGACCTGTCTGCGACTAAACCTTTCCCTCTTGGGCCATTAGGCACCCCCTCCTCCACCCCCAAGGCTCCAGGAAGTTCTCCGATGATAAGGTCATTGTTGGACGAGTATCAGAGGAGAACGATCAGGAATTCCGAGAGGTCATTGCTGACTTTATCAACTGGTGTGAATTAAACCACCTCTGCCTCACTGCCAGCAAGACAAAGGAGATGGTAGTCAACCTCCGCAGGAGGCCGACCCGGTCTATGTCGGTGAGCATCCAGGGTATGGACATCGAGAGGGTGGACACATATAAATTCCTGGGTGTTCACCTCAACAATAAACAGGACTGGTCCACAAACACAGATGTATTGTACAAAAAGGGCCAAAGTCATCTCCACCTTCTGAGGAGACTGAGGTCTTTTGGTGTCTACAGGACCCTGCTTAAAACTTTCTATGACACTGTGGTAGGATCTGCTATCTTCTATGCAGAAGTTTCCTGGGGAGTTCGGAGCACAGCGAGGGACAATAAACGTCTCAACAAACTAGTTAAGAGGGCTAGCTCTGTCCTGGTCTACCCTCTGAACAGCATAGAGCTGGTGGGGGAGAGGAGGATGTTAGCTAAGATGGCGTCTATCATGAGCAATTCCTCTCAGCCCCGTATGAGATACTGGGGTCCCTGAGCAGCTTCTTCAGCAGCAGACTTTTGCACCCTCAATGCATGAAAGAGTGATACCAAAGGTCCCTCCCTACGGCAGTCAGACTCTTTAATGCAACAACAACATAACGTAGCACTGCTAGTTGTTTTTTGCATCCTCAACCCACACATGATTATTATTTGTTGCTCACCCCTCTATTGTTAACTGTGCAATAATCCAGTTATAATTATCAATTTGTATAGCGCTTTTTACAATGGTACATTGTCTCAAAGCAGCTTTACAGAAATATCATTTTTACATTTACAAGCGACTTACTAATGAGATCACATTCACACACCAATGGTAGCAGAGCTGCCAGCTTGCCATTGGGGGCAACTTAGGGTTCAGTGTCTTGCCCAAGGACACTTCGGCATGTGGAGTCACCCGGGC
>JAFFST010051963.1:0-30810 GCA_022414735.1 Noturus placidus
TTTTCACACTACTTACTTACTTACTTACTTACTTACTTACTTACTTACTTACTTACTTACTTACTTACTTACTTACTTACTTACTTACTTACTTACTTACTTACTTACTTACTTACTTACTTACTTACTTACTTACTTACTTACTTACTTACTTACTTACTTACTTACTTACTTACTTACTTACTTTATTGATCCCCCAGGGGGAAATTCTGGTCCCAGTTGCTCCAGGCATCACACACACACAAAAATACAACATACAATACAGCAAGAACTCAAAAAGTCAGACTGGGAAATTGAGGTAGAGGTTGTGCATGTGGGCTAATATAGTCCATAGACAGTGTAGACAGTGTAAACACTAACACCAAAAAAAATATATATATATAAAAAATAAAAAAATAAAAAAGTTACTCATCAAATCCACTAGATACCCCATTAAATAATCATTCATTTATTCATTCCTGTTCCATAACTGTTACATACTGGTCTGTCAAAGGAACACAGGGCAAGGCATGAATACACCCTTGATGGAAAACCACTCCATCAAAGGGAATCATGCTCATGCTCACACACACACATACAAAACCAGGGACCTTGAAGTTATGAGACCGCAACAGTCTCCTTTATTCCACTCTGCTGCAACATCATTGTTTGATATTTATACATTTGGGTCTCCATACGTATAAAGAATGGGACTGGGTCCAAGAATTTATGCATTTTAATTGCAAGGATGTTCCACACATCTGTGGAAATAATTTTACCAACATTGGGCCTCATTTGCCATTCTAGATACAAACAATTTTATTTGTAAATCATCTGCAGAAGCATTTACACAGTAAATTTTGCAATCATGAAAATCCTATTAGTTCTCAAAAACGTTCATATCCTATGAGAGCTCCAGAGTTTGTTTAAATGTATGTATAAATTTCATTATGAGTTCACTAATGATTAGCTTCAAATCATATAATTGGCAATGAGTCCACAGGGATAGGAATATCTGACTGTCCTGATCTTGTGGGGACATTTTTCTCATCCTCTAAAAAAGCCAAAAACTAACAGAGCCAGAACATTTCTGTTAGATTTCCAAGTATCTCAGGAATCTCATATTTATGTCTTCAGATCTCCGCCAGCCCTTTCAGTCTGTTCTACAATTATTTACTTGTATTAACTTTTAGTTCTGTGCTGCTATGAGCTAGAAAGTGTGGTTTACCATGGAGCATTCAGGCCTGGGGGGTCTAAAATGAACACACAGTGACTTTGTGCATGCTCACACAGACATCCCCTTTATTCAATCAAACCAAAAGTATTTAGACACATTGATAACAGCAGTGCATGGATAGTTTCTACTGGTGCAGGGGCCAGACAGATACACATTGTTAACAGCAGTGCGTGGACAGTACACAAAACAAAACACACAGCGCACAGGGTCATAATACAAAATAAGTCTACATGTTTCAGCTATGTTAAAGAATGGCAGTTGATCAGCTTATTCAAAGAGGTAATTAAATATATACATTCTTCATGGGTATTTGATAGCACAGAGACACACAAGCAGAAACTATAACCCAGTATTCCTCTATCCAAAGTGTCTTAATACAGTTCAAAATGTGAGAGTACATGATATAAGAAAATTTCTTTTCAGTTTCTTTTTGGCTACTAACGTTAAGGCTAAGAATAGATTTAGATGTAGGCATAGCATTAGATGGATGGATAGATAGATAGATGGATGGATGGATGGATGGATGGATGGATTATTTATCCCCGAGGGGAAATTCAAGTAACTGCATAAATATTTAAGTCAATGGAAGTCTTCACACGGATAGTAAGACAAACGTTTATGTGTGTGAAAGAGGTATACAGAGAATGACCTGTACCTGTAAGTTCAATTTATGGCCTTCTCTATGGTGTTGTAACATGAATGCACTGCAGAAAAGTCAAAGATCAGGTGTTAACCAGCACAGGGAATGTGATAAAATGATGACAAACTCAGATACAAAGAGTGGGATATAAATCCATTCCAGGAATACATTACTAAGACATGCTTCTCTATGTCCTAACAAGGCAATCTTTTTTTACCACTAATCAGGGTCCATTCAACATGAACAGGAATGTAGTCAATGCTTCATCTTCAATGCTGTCTTGTCTAACAGTCCCTGATGTCAGGCATGACCCTCTCCAAGAAATAATTACATTATAATTTCACTCAGCTATGTACAATAGAGCTCAAGGTGCAACATCAGATTTGAGAATCTGCCAAGGTTAAGAAGCCTCGTGGCTAAAGAGTACTGAGGCTTTATGGAAATGTAGCTCATCCAGTTATGTTCTGGTTTATTATTAAAGTTAAAGACAGTTAATTTAATATTTTTTTCTTAAATTTAATATCAAACTTCATCAGGAACATTTAGATAAATATGTGCCCTTTCGTCCAGCTTATGTTTATTCATTTTGCCGTAACAGACTTCATATTGTTTGGGTAAAGACAATTTTATACAGTGAGTTGCCAGCTAATCACATATAATAATCTAGTAACTCAGATTATGTAAGTATCAATTATCAAAAGATAATTTAAGAAAAATAATTTTTCCATTTCCTGTACCACTTATCCTACATAGGGTCATGAGGGAGCCTGTAGTCCATCCTAGGTGACTTAGGACACGAGACTGTAGACACACTGGAAATTGCATGACACAATCGCACACTAACGACAACTTAGAGATTCTAGTCAGCCTACAACACATATTTTTGCACTAGGGGAGGAAACCGGAGAACCCGGAGGAAACCCCAAAAGCACGGGGAGAACACGCAAACTCCATGCACACATGGCAGAGGCAGGATTTAAACCCCCAACCCTGGATGTGCGAGGAAAATGTGCTAACCACTTTGCCACTCTGTCCCATGAAATATAATTTTAATATCTAAAATTTTGAGAACTGAACGCTGAACCCACAAGCTAAGATACACATTTAAGAGCATGTCCATGCCTATGCTGGGAATCGTCTGTTAAATAAATCTACAGCACAAAATACAGCCAGCAATATAAATTCCGTGGACCTAGATAGGCCACCAAAGCTAGCAGGGCAGGAATAGTAAGAAAGGAGCAGCATGAGATAAGTAAAAAGTTGTCTGAGAATCAAAAGTATGAATAATCTCCTGAGGTAGCATAAAAGGTGGTGATTTGTCAAACAGCTCTGGGATATTTCTACCTTGCCAGGAGATGTTTAAAGTGTGTCCAAATAAACATATCCCCTATTTCATGTTTTATCTTGGGCTATTAATGCTTTCATTAAAGAGAGTTTTCTGCAAAATGTGGCTCCTCAAATTAATTTGTGCTCTCAAAAAGATTTACTTTTGCTTTGGCATTTAATTGAGTGCTTGCATTGAACACTGCAATTTATATGCAGCATTGTTAGCGAATCCTTGATAATCCCAGGTTTACATAGGATTTAATCACCTTTCTTCAGCTCAGTGGTATGTTATTCCATAAACTTTCTTCAAATAAGCACTTCACTATGAGGAAGGACGCTTGCAAAACCTAGTGCAGCATCTCTGAGCTATTATATGCTAATTTCCTATTCCTTACATGCACATACACTCCCAACATTAACACCTTGTTAATGAGCATTTTCACTATTCACTTAATATGCATATAAGGGTTACAAGTGCTGCTGCTCATAAAAAAAAGACCTCAAAAACATGTGAATAGTTTCTTATTGTTAAGCCCTCTATAATAGCTCTCTTGCTGAGATCACATGCTCCCATCAGATTGAGAGGCTATTTTTTAAAATCTGACTCATGTAATTCATGATAGATGGAATAAATTACAGTGTCTGAAAAACAAGGAGGAAATAAACTGCGAGAAAGTTCCACTTGCACCAGAATAATGCGAGGGTTGAACAGGATACCTCCACAATCCTATTTCTTTTCTCCATTTCTTTTAGTTCCTAGTGCAATCACACATTACTTCACTGGATAAACATACAGCTGGAAGGAAGTGACATTGCTCAGACTCTGGATAGCACCTGAACGTGTCTCATTAGAATTGCTGCACACAGGCCGAGCCAAGAGTCGTACACAGATGAACTCTGTTAGTCCTGGGATGAGTGTGTCTCACTGTTCTCTCCTCATCATACAGGTTCCTCTTTCAAAACATGCCAAGTGGGTACCACTGCAATGTTAAACAAAGCTATTACAAAACAATGTGCTGTGCTGTATTCACCTTGCTAGTTCTGAGTGAAGGTAAGCAACACGCGAGGGAGAAATTGGAGGAGCCCAGGAGAGTGCATCCCTGTATGAAAAGGCTGTTTGGGTTTTGGGGAAGAGCAGCAGTCAGCATGCAGGCAGGCTGCTGGAATACTAAGTGAGAGGATGTGAGACTGAAAAGACAGCGGCTCAAGTCCAGAGAGAGGCAAGCTCTCCAACACACCTGCTGCTGGAGATCAAGTTCGTACTGCTGTGCAGGGCCCAGGAACCTTTCCCTGGCTTTGAGCTTTTAAGCCTATGGAGACTGCATCAGAAACAACGAACATAAGGTATGCTTCAATCTAAAGTAATAATGCTCTAAAAAGGATCCAGTCAGTGCCAGAAAATGGAATGCTTGTATGGGTGAAAATGTTTCACTTTTGCCAGACTGAATGTCCAAATTGTTGTTTAGACCTCAGCACAGTTTACAGCAATTCAGTCTAGAAATGTGATTGTAACGAATTACATCTATTAGAAACTATAAAGTCATTTGAACAGACCAAAATGTTTACAATAGCCAATAGTAATCAAACTGCTGGAGCCATTTAAATATCGTGTTTATGATAACTATAGGAGAGAAAAATAAATAATTTCTAATTCTCATTATCACCCAAAATGATTTATGTAATTTATTGTACTATGATACATTGCAGTGTGACATTTGGCCATTTTCAGGCTTTCAGACCAACATAAATAAATAAAAATTAAGTAAAAGCATAAATTAATATTAATTATTGTTAATGCAAATCTGAAGATTAAACAACCTCACTCTCCTTATATAAGGAGGGAACATTGCTTTATAATATAGATGACAGGTTAATGAATGCATACTGTAGTGAATCTTAGTGAATATGTTTTTAATGACTTTAAAAACATTTTGAAATGAAACATTATACTTTATGACAAAACTGTGTTTCTAAGAAAGTTATAAATAACCTATTAATTTATTTCCAAAACAAACAAAACATGCATTTTAATGTCCTCCCAAAAGGTAGTTTTAATTTAAGGGAAATAAAGAAAATCAATAAGTAGGAAATTAAGCAGGTTTAAAGTCAGGATAAATAAAGTCAGGCAATGCAGGATTATAGAAAGCTGTTAAAAGTAAACACCAGGGAAATGTGGAGGGGCCTGAAGAACATCACTGGTTATACCCAGCCTAGTCACAAATCAGTAGATGCAGTTGTACATGGACGAATGAGATAAACCAGCTTTTACAGAGGCTTCCTGTCCACTCTTCATCTTCTGGTCATGACCACATGTGCATGGATATGCTAAGCTTATCCTTCCTTGATGCAATCACTGACACTGACACTTGATGAGAGTTCTTAACACTTGATGTTACACTCCCAATTTCCTAATACATATTAGCATGTGATAAGCCACCAGTGCATTGGCTTAAATATACTGGTATCAAAAGCCTATGTCTATCTTTGCCTCTCCAGACTAGCACACTTCATACACCAAGTGAGGAAGGAGCTAAAAACTAAAAGCTACAGGCCCTAATGCTGATAATCCAAAGGTGCTGAAGTTGTGTACTTCTGCTGTCACATGTCATGTGGAAAAGTTCTTGTGTGATTGAAGCACCCAAAAAACGGCCAACAAAAGCCTTAAATGACATTTTATCAGTCGCTCCAGCACCGTACATAAAGGAATCTAGATGGTCTAGATCACATGTGTCAAACTCAAGGCCTGCCAGGTCATTTTATCTGGCCCGCGAAACGCTCTGGGTTCTCCATTGACTCCAATATAAATCCGTCCGTGGCTGTAAGAGACGCACAGAGCAGACGCTCCAGCCTTTCATTCACTCCATTAATAACCCGAGCACGGCGATATATGATGCTGTGAGCATCAATCAATCAAATCAATAAATAATAAGAAATCAATCTGATTGGCAGAGGGTCCTCGGGTTCTCCAATCAGATTAAAGCTCTCAGCGTATTAGTTGCCTAGGGACTTGACAAATCGTTAGTGGTCAAGGATTATGGGTAATGTAGGCCTTTCCGCTATCCAAAACATACAAATAAAACTTTATTTCTCAGAATCGAAGGAGAAAAAAATCATACTGAGGGCCACATAAACCACATCCGCAGCAAAGTCACATCAAGGTGATTTGAAATTAAAAAATCTCCACAAATTAACCTCAACATGTTCAAGAAGAGAAGAATTGATGTACAAGGAAGGCAGTTTCACGAACGATGGGAGAACAAGTACATGTTTGTACTTCAAGGTGAAAAACCAGTATGTCTTTTGTATCATGAGGCGGTGTCAGTCGTGAAAAAGTGCAATCTATGTCGGCATTTTGACACCAAACACGGAGCTAAGTATGGGAAATTTAGCCTCCAAGAAAAACAAAGAATTGCAGCAGAATTAAAAGGCAAACTGCAGTCGCAGCAGAATGTGCTCACTAAAGCTACAGCCGAAAATGATGCAGCAGTGAAAGCAAAATGGTAAAAAAATGGTAAATGGCGCACTTATATAGCGCTTTTTTATCCAAGGCACTTGGATCCAAAGCGCTTTACACTGTGTCTCATTCACCCATTCACACACACACTCACACACCAATGGTAGCAGAGCTGCCATGCAAGGCGCTAACTTGCCATCGGAGGCAACTTAGGGATCAGTGTCTTGCCCAAGGACACTTCGGCATGGGATCACCCGGGCCGGGATTCGAACCACCAACCCCACGATTAGTGGATTAGTGGACAACCCGCTCTACCGACTGAGCCACAGCCGGTAAGCAAGTTTTATTGTGGCTGAAAAATCGCCCGAGATTCAAAGTCTTTTTCATAGGGTGCATTTTTGAAGCAGTGCATGCTAAAGGTGTATGAACAGGTGTGTCCCGACCAGACACAGACTTTTCAAAATGACAGTGTGTCAAGAAACACCATCACGGACCAAGTTAAGGAGTTAGCTGGAAATTTACCAACACTGCTGGCCGAAGAGACATGCAGCTGTCGATTAGCTGTGGATGAAAGCACAGACAACATGGATACAGCGCATCTATCCATCTTTATTAGAGGCATGAAGCCGGACCGCTCTATCACTGAGGAGCTCTTGGATGTAGCTGCGATGCATGGGACCACAATGGGCCGGGACATTTCTGATGCAGTGCAAAAGTGCAGTGCAGTGCAGGAGTCAATGGAGAACCCAGAGCGTTTCGTGGGCCAGATAAAATGACCTGGCGGGCCACATTTGGCCAGCAGGCCTTGAGTTTGACACCTGTGATCTAGACCATCTAGATTCCTTTATATATGGTGCTGGAGCAAGTGATAAAATGTCATTTAAGGCTTTTGTTGGCCGTTTTTTGGGGGCTTCAATCACACAAGAACTTTTCCACATGACATGTGACAGCAGAAGTACACAACTTCAGCACCTTTGGATTATCAGCATTAGGGCCTGTAGCTTTTAGTTTTTAGCTCCTTCCTCACTTGGTGTATGAAGTGTGCTAGTCTGGAGAGGCAAAGATAGACATAGGCTCTTGATACCAGTATATTTAAGCCAATGCACTGGTGGCTTATCACATGCTAATATGTATTAGGAAATTGGGAGTGTAACATCAAGTGTTAAGAACTCTCATCAAGTGTCAGTGTCAGTGATTGCATCAAGGGAGGATAAGCTTAGCATATCCATGCACATGTGGTCATGACCAGAAGATGAAGAGTGGACAGGAAGCCTCTGTGAAAGCTGGTTTATCTCATTCGTCCATGTACAGCTGCATCTACTGATCTGTGACTAGGCTGGGTATAACCAGTGATGTGCAGAAGTAAAAATAAATTGCGTGGGAATAGTTGGTGGGACTAACTACAGATGGTGCACCTGCTATGTGAGTTGGAAAAAGGGTTGATATCATAACTTGTTTATAATATTTTTCTTTATTTGCTTTAATAGTTTGAACACTGATTCAAGTAATGTGGGTTTCAAACTGAAC
The DNA here is from genome assembly GCA_022414735.1 of Noturus placidus. Classification (NCBI taxonomy): domain Eukaryota; kingdom Metazoa; phylum Chordata; class Actinopteri; order Siluriformes; family Ictaluridae; genus Noturus; species Noturus placidus. The sequence continues at coordinate 8,164 of JAFFST010051963.1, forward strand.
ATTAAATTTTTACATCTGTGCAAATGCATATGTAATATTTGTAAGTTGAATACATTATTGAATGTTATTTTACAATATAATAAAGTGTAGCTTACTTTATTTTAAATTACATTGCATTTTGTTACATTCATACTGTTAATTTGGCCCATCGAGGGCAACCATTATGCTGATGTGGCCCTCTGTGAAAATGAGTTTGACACCCCTGGTCTAGATTGTCACTGCTGGGTGGACAATGCTGTTATCTATGTGCTGAAAAGTTGAAAAAACCCATTTGAAACAAAAAAAGGTAGCACTGTGAGGATTATGTTACGTAACTTCTCCAATGAAATCAACATTTTGTAGCCTATGTTGCTTTATCAGCTATGACTAATTCCAAAGGGTGAAGCTATCATATCATGAATTTGTGTGAATTCATGGCTGTGCAAGGTATAGCTGTGAACCAAGGAAACCAAACTTTAGGTGCGTGGTATATAAGCAAACATAATCAGCATCTAAATCACTAGCAGCTGAGGGCACTACAGACACACGTGAAAACATAGCCAATGACAGAAGCGGGGAGGAGACGTGACAGAAACAAACAAATACACGTGTTGAAATGTAAACAATGTAAACATCGCAAAAGCAGGTGCCTGCGCATTCGCGTTTAGAGCACGCTGCTTCAAGGGGGGATCATGACAGAACCCCCCCTCCCACCCCAAAGGCGCTACTCCCAGAGCGCCACGAACCACCCCAATCCATTGGCGGCCCCGGCCCCCTGGGTAATATGTCCCAAGCAGAGCCAGGAGACCGCACGGCGTTCTTGACGAAACAAAAGGGCAGTCACGTACACGGCAGAGCAGGAAAGCAGAGCGACGTTCACAGCAGAGCAGGAAAGCAGAGCGAGGTCCTCGACGAAACAGGAAGGCAGAGCGACGTCCTCAGCCGAGCAGGAAGTCAGAGCTACGACCTCAGCCGAGCAGGAAGGCAGAGCGACGACCTCAGCTAAGGAGGAAGGCTGAATGACGACCTCCGCCAAGCAGGTAGGCAGAGCGTCGGCCTCAGCTGAGCAGGGAAACAGAAAGCAGTACTCAGCGGTGCAAGAAAGTGGAGCGACATCCTCGGCGGAACATGAAAGCAGAGCGACATCCTCGGCGGAACATGAAAGCAGAGCGACATCCTCGGCGGAACATGAAAGCAGTGCGACATCCTCGGCGGAACATGAAAGCAGAGCGACATCCTCGGCAGAACATGAAAGCAGAGCGACATCCTCGGCAGAACATGAAAGCAGAGCGACATCCTCAGCTGAACAGGAAAGCGAAGCAAAGTTCTCGTCAGAATAGGAAAGTGGAGCGAAGTCCTTGGCTGAGCATGAAAGCAGAGTGACATACTCAGCTGAACAGGAAAGTGAAGCGAAGTTCTCAGCAGAACAGGAAAGTTGAGCGAAGTCCTCGGTTTAGCATGAGAGCAGAGCGACATACTCAGCAAAACCTGCAAGCTAAACTTGGCTGGTCATGTCAGCAGACTGGGACGTGAACAGAGCTTGGTTGTGCATGTCAACAGACTAGGACATGAGCAGAGCTTGGTTGTCCATGTCCACAGACACTTGATTGTGCATGTCAGCAGACTTGGGCGTGAGCAGAGCTTGGTTGTCTCCATCAGCTGACTTGGGCATGAACATAACTTGGTTGGCCGTGTCAGTAGACTTGGGCTTGCGCAGAACTTGGTCGGCCATGTCAGTAGACTTGGGCTTGCGCAGAACTTGGTCAGCTGTGTCAGTAGACTTGGGCTTGAGCAGAACTTGGTCGGCTGTGTTAACAGACACTTGGAACAGTACCTGGGATTGATCTTATACTGGAGTTCTGGAGCTTAGACCCCTCATGGGCCTCAGGTTTAAACTTGAGCTATGAGGTTGAAATGCTGACCTGTGGCTGGGGCTCAGGTGCCGAGACCTCCTTGTAAGTCTCAGGGTGGCGCTCTGAGGTCGCCAGGTTCTGTGGTTGATATGTTGACCTCTGGCTGGAGCTTGGGTACTGAGACCTCTTGGTGGGTCTCACGGTGGAGCTCTGAGATCTTGGTCAGCAGGATCAGTAGACTTGAGAGTGAGCAGAACGTGGTTGAACATTTCTACTGATTCTGGCATGAGTATAACTTGGTAGGTCAGGTCAGCAGGCTTGGGCATGAACGGAACTTGGTCGGCCGGAACAGCAGGCTTGGACATGAGCGGGACTTGGCCGGCCGGGTCAGCAGGCTTGGACATGAGCGCGACTTGGTCAGCCGGGTCAGGAGGCTTGGACATGAGTGGAACCTTGTCGGCCGGGTCAGTAGATTTGGGCGTGAGCAGAGCTTGGTGGTTCATCCACTCATAATGCATGTGGAACGGCAGGTCAGCCTCATTCGCCACATTGGCTCCCTTCCATACCTGATCGAATTGCGAGCTGGGCCAAAAAACCGGGACACCATGAACCTTATCCATTCTTTCTACCTGGGCTTAGTGTCTGTAATATAATAATAATAAAATAAGTCAGGCAGTCAAACAAAAAATAGTCCGGGTAGCCAAAGAATCCATCATACCGATCGGAAAGGTCCATGAAAAAGTCTCTGTGGAAACTGTATCGAATCCAATGCAGGGATGATGGGCGTGGATTTCCGGGTTTTGCGTCCTCTCCGTTCTCCCACTGCATCCATTATAGGGGGAATATTCTGTCACGTCTCGTGATGTGAGGAAGTTCAGACATTTGCAATCGCAGTTAGGAACAGTTTTATTTAGAGACACAGGCAGGTAAATCCACAAACGTAATCCATAAGAGTAATCCAGGAACATGAAAAAGGTCAGGCGGTCGGCAAACAGGCATAAACGGGTAAGGCAGGAAACAAGGTCGTGGTCATGTGATACAGGATCGAGATAACAAACATGAAATATAAACTATGACTAGGAACTGGGAGCGGAGAAACCAGCGTGAACTAAACAGACGAGACAAAACATGAAACATGACATGAACTATGACTATGGTTATCTATCATAAGGACTCTAAACTAATCTACCATATATTCTATCTATTCTAATATTCCGCGCCATGTTCTGGTAGGTGCGCGGTATATAAGCAAACATAATCAGCGTCTAAATCGCTAGCAGCTGAGGGCAATACAGACACACGTGAAAACATGGCCAATGACAGAAACGGGGTGGAGACATGTCAGAAACAAATAAATACATGTGTTGAAATGTCAACAATGTCAACATCGGAAAAGCAGGTGCTCGTGCATTTGCGCTTAGAGCACGCTGCTTCAAGGGGGAATCATGACAAAAAACAGTTATCCAACAACTATCACCCATGAGAAAAACCCTTAAACTTATGGTGATTGTGACAACTTTAGCAGCAATAACTGCAACTAAATGCTTCAGATAACTGGAGATCAGTCTTTCACTTACTTCTAGGATTAAGATTTACTCCTACGCGTTGGATCATTGTCTTGCTGCATAATCCAGTTGCGCTTGAGTTTCAATTTACAGACTGAAGACCGGACATTCTCCTTTAGCATTTTCTGGTAGAGAGCAGAATTCATGTTTCCATCAATTATTGCAAGTTGCCCAGGCCTTGAAGCAGCAAAGCATCCCCACACCATCACACTGCCAACACCATGCTTGACTGTATGATGTTCTTTTTGTGGAATTCTGTGTTTGGTTTACACCAGATGTCTGGCAAACAGTTCAACTTTCGACTCATCAGTCCACAGAACATTCTCCCAAAGGGTTTGCGGTTCATTGTGTGTTTTGGCAGAATTCAGGAGAGCCTTAATGTTCTTCTGGGTTAGCAGTGGTTTTCACCTAGCCACTCTTCCATAAATGCCATTTTTGTCCAGTGACTTTCTTTATTGATGCAAGAGAGGCCTGTAGGTCCATTGATGTTGTCCTTGGGTCTTTTGTGACTTCCTTGATGAGTAGATGCAGTGCAGAGTTTTTCCATTTGGAGATAATAGGGTTTGCAGTAATCAGGCCTGGTTGAGTATAGTCCAGCTAAACCTCATTATGAATGCAGTTTCATAGATTTGGGGAATTGGTAACTATGGGGGCAAATACATTTTCACACAGGCCCAGTTAGTACTGGCTAAATTTTTTTGCTTTAATAAATAACATTATCATTTAAAAACTGTATTTTGAGTTTATTCAGGTTGCCTTTGTTTTAGCTTAGATTTTGTTTAAATTTCTGAAACAGTGTAATAGGAAATATACAAAAAAAACTGAAGAAATCAGGATGGGGGCATATGTTTTTTCACAGCACTGCAAAAGCAAAGTGATATAAAGCAGAGAACAATACAAGTAGTGCTACCATACAATAATTTTAATTGAGTGCTAGAGGGGCAAGGGAGGGTTAGTTAACGTAGGGGTTAGTTAAGTGTTTATGTTAGAGAAGGGTCTTTAGCCCTTTTTGAAGATGGTGACGGATTCTGCTGTCCAGATTGAAGTTGGAAGTTCATTCTACCACTGAAGAAAAGGATCTCGCTAAGTAGGCACTACCAGGCACCAGCCGTTAACTGATCACATATTGCAGGGGGAACATAAACCTGAAGGAGAGTGTTCTAGGTAGGGGTGCTGTTCCAGCCAAGGTCTTGAATTTGATGTAGGCAGCTACAGGAAGCTAGTGGAGAGAGACATGGGTCCTTTTGGGATGGATGAAAACAAGACGTGCTGCTGCATTCTGAATCCCCTGAAGGGGTTTGATGGAGCTGGGTATTAGCATACATGGTAGCTTTGCAAGTCAGTATTTAAATGACTGCTTGCTCAAATTTCATTTAGCATTTTGATTATTTTGTCATCCTATGTTGTCCTCCTATCAGTCACATGCTTTGTAGCACTGGTCACACAGTGAGATTTTAATAAAAACCTTTCTGAGACTGCTAGACACAATGGTACACCACATTTCATGTTCTAAGTCTCATGAATAAAGAATTATTTTAGGAAGCGTGATTTTTGTGTGTAAAATCAGGCTGAAAAATCATGTAGTTTAAACCCAGCTTTAGGAGGAGATGTTGAATTCAGGAGGTTTATGGTGAGGGCATGGATCTAGAGGTGCACTTGAATAACAATAATATCGTATAAAATGTACCAGAACCACCTCCAGCTTTTAAAGAGATTAATGTCGTTTGGTGCAGATTTATTCTATGATTTTTTCTGTCATAGCAAATCCATGCGGGGTATATTGGAGTAAAAGCATTAGCAAGGTGCCACAAAAAATCTCAATAAACCCATCTATAGTAGGATTCATTGGAAGCAGTAGCAGAAAGGCAGACACTTAATAAATTTCTAGTAATTATGGCCAATAACCTCTATGCTTTGCATGACATTTTGGTTAAATAAAACTGCAATTTCAGTAATAAACTAAATCACTTGTGCTATGCTTTGGTGCCTCAGTGTTTCTTACCAAGACAATTAGGCTTGATAGCAAGTCATCCTAATGTCAGGGAAGCACTGATCTATCTATTTTCAGAATAGCACAGTGTTAACTTGCACTCTTCCCTTATGTCTTATGTCCTCCCTTAATACATTAGTGGCACTCACATTAGCCTTCAGTATCAATCATCATCTGCAATATGTTGTACTCTTTTAAATAGTCAAAAGTCATATACAACTTTTGCAAGTTTGTTTAGCGAAGCTCTTTTTATTCTAAATTTTATATTAGTTTGTCATCAAGGCTACTAGGTTTTGAGTTGCTCAATGCTTTTTGGTCAATACATAATTTTTGTATTGGTGCCTTCACTATTATTATACTAAGTAGGAAATAGTATTAATCATGTGAAAACCCTTGTATGTATACCATGAATGTATCCAGTATATCAATTTCTATATGAAAATTCATCTTCCCACTTTACAGACTTAATGTTGTCCAATATTGTAAGAAGTAGTTTTGGGCAAATAACCCAAATATATAAACTGACCTTAAATACAGTCGATCAGCCAAGACATGCTGCTATCAAACAAAGGAAGTTTATAGCTACTAGTTTAGCATCATGCATGTTGTTTTGCAAAGCAATCAAATGCATTAGATTACATCATGCTTATTATGTAAAGAATATAACATGATCGGGCTTACTGTTATAGATTAATAATGAAAGGGGTGATGTAATGCAGGCCAAAGTTGTGTACTTTCAAATAAGAGAAAGTGTTTTATGCCATGTCATAATAACGAGATTCCGACTTCTAAAAAGCATTTACATCCTCGTAGAACTTGTAATTACAAATTATAAACTGTGAATTTTCTGAGAAAACTTCTCCAACCTGTACAACCAGACCACTGCAACATCACGTGGAAACACTCAAAATGGCACCAGCTTCAGCAGTAAAATGTAGTTAAGTATTTATCTGGTAATATTTCAGTGTGATAATTAGTATAACTGACTATTATTAATGTCTTAATAATGCAAGATTAATCTGAAAAGAAACGAAAGAATCACGATACAGTTTCATCTAGCTAGATTTAGCTAGAGTTGGATTTTTTGCCATTTTTAGAAACCCATAATTCCGAGTCCCAGGATATGAAGAGCGCTGAGTAGAACATCTGGGTTGTCATCTAGTAATTCCAACATGGCATGAACACAACCTTATCCCTCTTCTACCACAGCAATTTACCAACATATACAAGACTTTAATTAATTAATGAATGACACTTCACACTTATTACATTTACATATATGTTGTGGAAATTGAACTTGAACATAATAAGACATTAAAAAATGCAGCTACCAAGAAACAATAAAGCCCACAGTCCTGAAGTCATCTCTGTGTTGGGAAACAAAGTTACAGCTTTACCTTTGACTCTTACAAAGTACTGACACTGGGTGGTCCTTCTGAAAATGTTGAACTTCTCATCAGAGAAAGCTTCACCACATGAACAATTACAGCATTTTTTATGCATCTATGTGGAGCATCCAGGAAGCCATTGCTTTGGAAACGATAACTTATTAGAACAACACCTTTTGACCAATCTGAATCGAGCTTTTAGCAGTGCTGTGGTATAAGTGACATGTAATAACAATCTGCCTATAGATGAAAGAAGAAGCCGGGGCGGCTGTGGCTCAGTCAGTAGAGCGGGTTGTTCACTAATTGTAGGGTTGGTGGTTCGATTCCCTGCCCACATGACTGCACATGCCGAAGTGTCCTTGGGCAAGACACTGAACCCCAAGTTGCTCCCGATGGCCAGTTCGCACCTTGCATGGCAGCTCTGCTACCATTGGTGTGTGAGTGTGTGTGTGTGAATGAGTGAATGAAACACAGTGTAAAGCGCTTTGGATAAAAGCGCTATATAAGTGCGCCATTTACCATTTAGATAAAACTTCACAATGTAAAATGTATTAACGCTTTGTGTAAGTTTGCAAATTGTGTGTGTGTGCGCGCGGGTGGGGTTATTTGTATTAGCAGCAGGAACAGAACACTACTGCAATCAGCACTCGAGTGTGAGCAACAGCCATGGCAGCACCAGCCTGTAGAACAGAGAACGCCTCATGTTCTTTCACCCTCAAATGAAGCTAATTAAAGTCAAAGGGAAAGGAAATTTGTGGTGGTGCAATGGAGCTCAAACAGCTCATCCCATATCACCTCACTCTTCAAGAAAAGAATATAAATGCAGTGAAGCAGAATTCAGCAGCAAGTCTGTTGGTGCAGATGGGACAGTTTATAGCGTTAATATCTCACAAATAAATAAATAAATAAATAAATAATCAGCACTACAGCTGATCACCTAGTACCTCATTTTATGACACTAAAAACATCTGGATCAAAATGTTCACAGCCCTACTGCTGCCTGTCTTTACTCAAATGGGCCACCTAGACCAGAATCTCACGCTTGACATATTTGGCATGGATGTTTGACTGCCTCCAGTAAAAATATGTCCAGACCGAATCTTTTTTAATTAGCTTCCTCTCTTCCTCTATGAGCCCTGCAGTTAAGTGGTGCTCCAGTGTTGGAGGGCCAATCCGCTATCAGCATGGAAACAGATTTACTTGATGAGTCGGAATTACAGAAGCCAGTCAGCCCGCAGGTGATGCAGCCTACACATTCACACAACATGCACATTTACATACACATACACATTTCTACACTTTTCTATGTCGAAGCTTAAGGGAGAAAGACTGCTCATGCTGAATGTTAATGGCTCATATAAACGGCACTGTGTTGAGGAATGTTCAATCATGCAAAAATATCTCATGTAGGAGTTAAGGGAAAGGTTCCCTATACGTTGTGTCTGTGCTTCTTCTTACTTCAAATACAAGCATTGTGAGCAATTCTCAGCAGAGGCGACTAAAAAGCACCCTTAGATTTCCAAACAGAACCCCTGAGATGGACAGCTGGAGAGATGAGAGGAAGCGCTCTGAAATCACACGTATCTGTTTGCATATGCTCTGTCAGCTCAGAAGCAGTCAAAGTGAAACCAAATAAGCAGCCTTCAGCAATATATGCACACATCACATCCACTTGTTCCATCTCCAAACTCCAAACTCCCTCTGAAACCTCACCACAACACAAGGTATAACAAAGACAGAGACATGGGTAGAGCTGGAAATGTGAAAGAAATAAAAGTAGACTGTAGAGGGAGAGAATGCCAAAGCACAGTGATAAGTAGTCACTGTTATGCAAAGCATTGCCACTAGTTTTAGATGCTATGCTAGACATATCCTGGAAGTGAACTTAGCCTAAACAACACGAATATTATTCAGCTTACTTCCCCTGTATATAGGTGCATCTCAAAAATGAGAATATCGTGGAAAAGTTCATTTTTTCCATGTAATTTAATTCAAAAAGTGGAACTTTCATATATTCTATGTTCATTACACGTAAAGTGAAATATTTCAAGACTTTTTGAAGCTTATGGAAATCAAAAATCCAGTATCTCAAAATATTATTATAAAGAATTAATAATACAGAAATGTCGACTTAAGAAGAGCGAATTAATCAGCGAATTAACTCAAAACACCTGCAAAGGTTTCCTGAGCCTTTAATCTCTCAGTCTGATTCAGTACACAACCACAATCAATTTTCAGATGAAAGTGAATTTTGCACTTCATTTGGAAAACAAGAACTCAGATTCTGAAGTAGAGGAAGAGTAGAGAGGAACAGAATCCAAGTTGCTTGAAATCCATGGTTTGGGGTGCCATGTCATCTGCTGGTGTTAGTCCACTGTGTTTTCTCAAGTCGAGAGTCAATGCAGCATCTACCAGCGTCTACCAGGAGATTTTAGAAGATGCTGATTTCCTTCTCCAGCAGGACTTGGCACATGCCCACAGTGCCAAAACTACTAGTAACTGGTTTGCTGACCATGGTATTACTGTCCTTGATTGACCAGCCAACTCACCTGACCTGAACCCCATAGAGAATCTATGAGAGACACCAGACCCAACAATAAAGACGAGCTGAAGATCAAAGCAACCTGGGCTTCCATATCACCTCAGCAGTGCCACAGGCTGATCGCCTCCATATCACGCCGCATTGATGCAGTAATTCATGCAAAAGGAGTCCCGAACAAATATTGAGTGCATAAATGAACATACTTTTCAGATGTTTGACATTTCTATATTCGACATTATTATAAATTCTTTATTCTAATATTTTGTGATACTGGATTTTTGATTTTCATGAGCTGTAAGCCGTAATCATCAAGATTAAAACATAAAAAGGCTTGAAATATTTCACTTTGTGTAATGAATCTAGACACTTTATATGTAATGAAAATTAACTTTTCCACAAGATTTTAATTTTTGGCCAGGTTCGTATTGGTAAAATAAAAGTTAATTGACAAAAAGAGAGGAAAATAAGTATCTGTTCTCAAGAAGCTTCACTAGAATAGCTACTTAAAAGTCTCTAAAAGAGACAGAGGCTGTGAAGGACGCGGCTAAATGCCATCCATGAGTCAGTGGAATAGACCGAAGGACTATTGCAGCAGTGAAGTTGAGTGCTATACACTTACCAAAAAGGATCTTTTAATGCATTTTGCCACACAAGCACTCACATCTTTTTGAAGAGCCATTTCCAACACTCCTAATTCATTATGAGAGAGGAGAAAGAGAGAGGCACCTACAACCTCAATTTGTTGGAAATGTTCATTTGAAAAGATATTAAAGAGAGAGAAATTTCTCACTTTTGTGGGTTAGGACCTATTATCAAGCATTTCACTATGTTTAATGTACAATTCATGTGCAATAAGGGGATATTTGCTTGAACATGATACATTTTGTGTGCTTCTCTGGTTTATGTCCCTTGAAATAAGTTGCTTTATTACACTATTTAGAGAAATTCTCCTAATAATCAGCACAGCACAGAAAATGGAAAAATGTGCCATGAATCACTAGACATATTACTAGGCATATAACCACTAATGATAGTGCATTTGCTCCAAGCCAGAGCTTTGGTACACATCTAAATTTGCATGCACAATATTTATATAAAAAGAGACTCGTTAGGAAATGAGCTTGAATAGTGGAAAGATGTCATCTGCATAGTAATGAGGAAGAAAGGTGGCACTAATACGCCACAACAGTCTGCCGATTAAGGTTCAGCCATTCCTCCCTGCCAACACAACGAGGTAAGCCAGCTCTGTCACACATTTTGATATGCCAGTCAGGCTACAGAGAGAGACTGAATGTGGTTAAATTAGGCTGGCCAAGTGAAAGAGCAGTAGGTAGAAAAAAAAATAAAGCACAAGAAAAAAGTGAAAGGAAAAGAGTGACATAGCAAGAGCAGATACAGCTGCTTAATGTCATGCAGGCAGCAGGGGGCAGTGTTTGAGGTCTGCTGTGCCTGCCATAGAAAATGCAAAGGGTGAATGCAGTGCCACCCACTGTTCAAAAGCTAATTAGAAGCGCCTCTGGTAAGAGCAGAAACACCTAGGGTGTGGGCTCACTCCAGGACATACTTCCCCACTTCAAAGGAGCCTCGTTGGAGAGTCAGCTTTCCATTGATGTTGACAAACAGTAGCGCAAAGCTGGTCCCTCCCTTATGGTTTACTTTTATCAGACCCTTTCTCTCATTTCTATCATCTAAATCATCAGAGCAGTCAAGGTCATGTTCAGAGATGCCAGCAGGCCATTGAGACCTCAGCCACAGAAGCCTTGGGGCTGTTTATATGGCAGAAAACAAATTCTACATCAGCACAGTAAAGACAATAAAGCAAGAGGTCCGGCATGAGCAGTGTGATGTGCTAGAGCCTTTATTTTGGGGGGTTTTATCGGGTAATTAAAGTATGAAGAGTGGCCATATGCTCTATGTTACTGACTGTGACTCGGTAACTAAACCTTGACTGGGAACAGGTGAACGCATCCTGTAAGTGCTCTTTGCCATCTGTTACTGAAATCGTTGTTCTAATGGTAGACACTTACTGTTTTATTTTTATCCCAAAGTCAATGCCTTTGAATATATTAAGGGTAAAATGTCTCCAGTGGCTCGGAACACAAAAAGACCTTTGATCACTTACCATATTTTCTACAGTTTCCCTGTATGTCACATATATCATATTCCGTGTACAGATGTGCAGATATCACCTCAGAGGATTCATTAAGGCATTAGCAAATCCACCACTGTCTATTTGTTTCAGCCATGGTGTTAACTGGTGACATAGGTCTGAAAGCAAAAATGACACAAAACCCTGTTGGCCCAGTAATCTGAGCTGCTTTATCCGCTAATGAGTCTACCTTGTGCTTTACAGCTGGTTTCTAACTAAATAACAGTTTTAACAGAACTGAACTGTGCATTCCTATCCTAGCAGGGAGCTGTCCCAGTCAACCTCAGCCAGACTCAAGGCATTCCATCAAGGACATGACTAATCACCCTTAGCCCCCACTTAACTTTCCCTTTCTCCAAAGCCAGTCTTTTCTTTATTCCCTGGGATTTTTTCACAGCAGGATACTATGTCTGGCCTCTTGTATGCTGAATGTTGGGATTTACACAGACAGTTAAAAGACTGGACCTCTTTCTGCACCTTGCAGCTTTTTCTCCTGCAGCCGTCCTCTGAGACACAAGAACAGAGCAGCGATAGATGCAGAGTGTTATTAGGTACAAAGTGACAAATAGATTGCATGTTCTTTATCTTTTCCAATCCCCAGATAATTCATCTTTCTTTTCTATCCTCATTGATGGCTTTAGACTGCAGTAGAGCATGCGCTGGGCTTTTTAGCGCAAGCAAAATTAGCAATGGCTTGCCATGGAGATAATGAAAGTCACTTCCTATTGGGAGCTGTGAGGCAGATAGTTTAATTACGTTGCCATTTTTAATTGAACAAGAATTATGTACAGTCTGAGCAGTAATGAAATATCTCAAATACTCCTATCCAAGTTAGTGTTAAGCCCAGTCATTTATCATAACTGCACACAATTTTAGTTTTATTCTCTGGTGGAAGAAAATCTTTAATGAAATTTTCATCAAAAGAATAATCTTTTAGACTAGCAGATGGCAGAAAAATATATAATAAAATATAAAAAATAAATAAAGTGATTGTACAAATGATTTGAAGAAGATAGCATTGAATAGCTTTCAATTTGCTATCATCTCTAGGCAGAAAGCCTTGATCACACAGGTAAGCACAGGTAAAGATCTGTTCCAATGTACAAGAAGTGCAATGAATTTTCCAGGCATACAGCAAATATTCAAGAGCCCAAGGTCAGTCATAAATGTATTTTCATATATAGAGAGGCCCTCTATAAATGAGTGTATTTCCATGACCTTCCATTGACAGAGCAGTGAAGGAGTGCTATTAATTCTTACAGCAGTGTACTTTCAGACACCTGTCTTGAAAACTTAAAATCAACAGAATAAAGACTCATTCCCTATTAACTAGATGTGATAAAAAAAAAAGAAGATAACAGAGTCATGAGGACCGGAGAAAGCACTAGTGTACTCTCATTTGACCTAATATAATAAGGCCTCAGGGCCTGTTAAACCAATTTACTCTCCAACTCACATTTACAGCAAGAGGCTTAATTAGTAGTACAATTTCCAAGTCTAAGTGGTGATCCAAGTCTTAACATATCCCATTTACGAATGTTCAGTGGTCTAGTACAAAAGCAAAGCATTTATAGGGTGGCTGTGGCTCAGTCGGTAGAGTGGGTTGTCCACTAATCCACTAACCGTGGGGTTGGCGGTTCGAATCCCGCCCCGGGTGATCCCATGCCGAAGTGTCCTTGGGCAAAACACTGAACCCTATGTTGCCCCCGACGGCAAGCTAGCGCCTTGCATGGCAGCTCTGCTACCATTGGTGTGTGAATGTGATCTCATTAGTAAGTCGCTTGTAAATGTAAAAATGATATTTCTGTAAAGCTGCTTTGAGACAATGTACCATTGTAAAAAGCGCTATACAAATTGATAAATAAAATTTTTATAGCTGAAAGTCTTCTCAACAATTGTAACTATCTATTTCCCATTCCTTTCACATCAATATTTCTTTCTCCTTATTCAAGATACTAAACTAATAATTCTCTCTGTAATTAACAGATCTTCAAAGTCAGGCCTAGACATTATTTAACAGGTACTTAACAGTTTAAATCAAACTCCCTAATCAGACATGACTTGAGAACCTCCTAAAATCTAGTTTATCCAGTTACAGCGTGGCAATGGTTTCTAACCTCATCCCAAATATCTAAGGTGAATTCAGATGGAATCTAAATTTCTCGGGCTATTACAGCATGCTCTCAAACCTGTCGCTGTGCATTAAACCCATTGCCATAACATGCCCTGCGTTAGCCCATTTCTACATGAAAGCAACAAACCTTCATCAGCAGCAGACCTAGTCATGAACTGCCCATTTCACTAAAACAGGCACAGAACATATGACAGTACATGGGTCCAATCTGACCCTCAGCATTCTACAGCTAAATCAAACACAATCACAGTTTATTATAGGGATATCTGTTGCGGATAGTGTTAGGATGTATTTAATTATAGGACTGCTTGTTCTTTTCACCCCTTCATAAATATTTCAGCCTATGTTGAGAGACAATTAGCAGCATGTGCTAAAGAGGAAGAGGCTGTCATTACCTTGGCTGAGGATCTGTATATAACTCATTGCTCCCCTGAAAGATGCTCAATACATCAGTGAAAATAGGGACACACACATACTAATTATTACATATGTAGCTGGAGGCTGGGAATTTAGATGCTTTGTCTTGATTACTATTTATCAGCTGTTGTAGTAATTTTCAGAAATGCATCTAACATCATTAACACAGATCATGAAACCTAAAAATAAACTTATACTTTTCCATTCCAGATACTTTTTTTTTTTAGTTTTTTTTTTTTAGTTTTTCAATGACAATTTATGCTAAGGCATGAAGAAAGAAATGGCAGCAATGACCTCTATCCTGATCAGAAAATACAAAATATTAAGCAAATATGCAACTGCCTTAAAAATAAGTTTATATTTAAAGCTTATTATTCTCATTATTAATACCTAATGTGTTTAAGCAAGAAGCCATATAAAGAAGTGTCAAACAGCCTAAGCTTAAAATGTTATATTGTTTCCTTGAGTGAGTTTTGATTATCAAAACAATTGTAATAACCATTATATTACATTATTATTAATATCTTACTCTAACTCAATATGCTTATAATGCTTATATTCTATATCCATTAATTCACTCTTGGCTGTCTCAAAAAAAAAATGGATGTCAAAAAAGTAATTTGAACTCAAATCTACTATGAGTGCACACAGAAAGAATTATTCAGTCTAGCATGAAATCATAAGACTTAATTAAAATGTATCAAGCCTTCCCCTGATCAACACTGAAAGACACACTACAGTATCTGAACTGAGAACAATCTTAGATTTCTGTAATAAATTTTTAGTAGGCAAAATGTCAAGCAATTCCTGGGCAAAAAAAAGGCAAAAAGAATCGCAAAAAAGGCTTCAACTTTTTTAATGGATCACACGCACCAACACATCGACCAACAGTGGATCTGACAGAGCATGGCTTGATTTCAATAATGACGCTCGGGAGGAAATGTGTAGTGGTCTGGCCGTGGCTCTTCGCTGGGGATGAAGGCGTCTCTCTGCTGATTCACTCAGACAACATAATTATGTCTGGTGGTTTTCATCATGTTGTCTAAGGAGGCACAGGGCTAAGGGACATGCTGAGGATGGCAGAGCCACACTGCCCACTCATCTCATATTAACATCAGAGCATAGGCATAGGCCATACACACAATCACACACTGTTTTCAAAAGTAACAGAGGCTACAGTCACATTACAAGCTTCTTTGCGCATTTCCGATTTTTTGCTCAGATTGGATCATGACGGTTCACATTTGTAACCGCAAGTGACCCATATCTGTCTGTAACAAGAATGCACCTGTCCCCTGAGACACCAATTCCATCCACCAATTCCTTGGGCAAATGTTTTGAACACTACAATATTTCAGTATGTTCCTTGCAGTTTTGCTTGAATCAATGAGGCTAACGTATAGAGGCAGCTTAGCAGTACCAGGATTCAAACTCACAACCTTCTGATCAGTAATGCAGAGCACAAACCACCACTGCCAGTTGATAACCAAGCCATACCAACCACCCAATAACTCTCTTAAAGATAAAGTGATTATCCAACTCGACAGCCATAAAGCTGTTATAAACACAGCTTGTTTATTCATGGTCCATGTCTGTAAACGTTTGTTGATGAAGAAAGCTACTTCTTTGTTCATCAACACAAATGACTTTATGGAAAACTCAACGTTGCTAGACTCTGACAGTAAGCTGAAAACTAGTGCCAAAATGGTCTGCATGTCCAGCCATGATTGGAGACAGCTTACCATTAATTAACTACCTAACAGCAGGGAAACCACTGGGGGGTTCTTTTCACACCGTACATCACTTAGCAGCAATATGTAAAAAAAAAAAAAAAAGGTGGAAAAAAATTATCAAAATAAAACAGAAGCATTGTGTGAAACAATGAAAGGCACTTTTGTTATACAAATCATCAGTGAATTTCAGTGACTCACAAGCATTAAAAACTCCAATTTCAGAGCCTCTCTATTCTCTCTAGTCATACTCGGGTGAGCCGTCTTGTCTGCAACATGACTGCATCTAACTCCAGGAGCCCATCTCAGAATGAACAGGAGAAAGTTCGCATGGCTAATTACCCAGAATGATCCATCTGTCTACCTCTCAGAGGTTAGCTTCCTCTTTGGACCGTTGTTGCGGGAGTAGGGGGCCAAGAACATGGCTCCGCAGAGCTTTAAGTCCATTAATCACACTTTGCACACCCACAGATTTTTTTGTAGGCTAGCGTGACAGCAACACGGCTGAGAATGATTAATACTTAATGCGGCGTTTAAGAGTAAGATTTATGCCATCTGTTAGTGGATGACACGGCACAGGAGTCCACCTCTCTGACTGTGGAAGGACACTCTGTCTGGCCAGATTAAGAGGGTGATTCATAACTTCTGCAAGAGGGGGTCACCTCTAGATAAAGGGTGACTTTGACCTGCATGCCAGAATAGGAAAGGGGCCTGACAATGGCTACACTGTGATAGTGACTACCCCCCGGAAAAGGCCTGGACACTTTACAAGAGCCCCAGGTGTCCCTGTCACCCCGCCACTAGCCTCTTTTACAGAAGCTACACAACAACAGATGGCACAGAGCTCTATGGAGCAGTACATGAGAAAAAGTGAAAACAAAAACAAAAATATGTGATCCTGGGCAAATATTCACCATGTCTTATCTCATATGAAAACAGGAAGCAGGTTAATCTGATAACCCAAACAAGCTACATTCACTGCTCTTTGTCCACAGACAAATGTCAGATGGCTTTAGTATGAATGTGTTTATATTCATGCATGTGGGCTTTTTTTTATTCCTACCAGCAAATCTGACGGAAAGTTATCTATAATAAAAATATTTCTCAGTGTGTGTGATGTCCATTGTGTTATCACTAACTGGCTAAAGTTAATACTATTTCTAAATGTGTCATCTAATTAAAAAGCTCACTGAGACAATGTGCAAACATTAGAAAGTTAAAATGGTGAACTTGGCATTCTGTCTTTGAATCTGTGCTCCATGTTTGATCGGTTTTATCCATTTTTGCAACAGTCTGATTATGAAAAACAATTTTTAAAATACTTTGACCATTCCTGCATATTTAGACCAAGTGTCAAAACGCCTGAAAGAGTCAATTTCTTACACTCGTATTTTATATAATTAATTAGTTATGCATACAGTATATTAATTGTATGCCTGATCCACATCTAAAATGTGGGTTCAAGGATTCATATTAGTTTAGAAAACAAATGTTACACTTTGTGCGCATGTACATAATCCATACTATAGTGAATACACCTAATTTTAATACAAATGGTTGTTTTGACCTTTATTATAACCAACTGCCAAGTAGCATCATAATCATTGATCATTAGTAGGCCACATGACCATAATATGACTATCTGTGTTCGAAACTTACCTAAAACCTCCTGAAATCTTAGCTCATAAAATCGGCCAGTACTTGTTTTTATTTTGGTTTTGCTGGGAAGAGATAGAAAAGAACACTTCCTGAAGTGTGTTTATACTGAGAAAAAGCACAAGACCTACTGTATTTTCCCCACAGTATATAATGGAGTCAAAACTATTGCAACAGCAAGGTCAATGCATTTTCTTTTTGTTGTAGACTGAAGACATTTTGGTTTGAGAGCAAATGATGAATATAAGACGATAGTTTAGACGATAGACAGCTTTTCTGGTATTTATATATAGATGTGGTAATGATATAGGACATAGCATACTTTGTATTAGACCTCCCAATTTGTAGGCAAGCAAAACTATTGGAACATTTGACTGACAGGCATTTCTTGTTACCCAGGTGTGTCCTGTTAAATGGATTATCTAAACAACAATTAGTGCTGAAAATCTACTCTTAGTTTTAGCCTTTAGTTTCACCCGTGAAGAATGGAATTGGTGTTAAAACGAATAAGCCAATATGGAGATAATTGAGCTGTCTATGGGAGAAAAGCATGCAATTTTTAAGCTAGGAAAAAAAAAGAAAAAAATCAATCAGAGGCATTGCGCAAAGAATGGAGTGCCTCGAAAAAGAAAGAAACCACTGGTATACTGAGCAACAGACACCAAATGGGTGGGCAGAGGAAAACAACAACAGCTGATGACAGAAACATTGTGAGAGCTGTGAAAAAAACCTAAAACAACAGTCAGTGACATCACCAACAACCTCAACAGGGCAGTGGTGAAGGTATTAGAATCCATTGTTCATAGACTAGGAGAGCAAAAATATAAAGAGGCCATACTACAAGATGCAAACCACTCATCAGCAGTAAGAATCAGAAAGCCCGATTGGAGTTCTCAAAGAAATACAGACAAGCCGCAAAAGTCTTGGAACCAAGATTAACCTCTACCAAAGTGATGGAAAGGACAAAGTGTGGAGAAAGAATATCTGCTTATGATCCAAAACAAACAAGCTCTTCTGTGAAACAGAACCAGTGTAATGGCTTTGGCTTGCATGGCTGCTTCTGGAAAAAGATCACTAATCTTTATCGATGATGTAACTCATGATTGTAGCAGCAGAATTAATTCAGAAGTTTACAGGAACATTTTGTCTGCCAATTCACAGAGAAATGGGTCCAAATTAATCGGGAATAACTTTATCATGCAGCAAGACAATGATTCAAACTTGATCTGGTAGTAAAGTGGAAAGTTTAACTTTGACCAAGTTAATCACCAGGCCTTAACCCAATTGAGCAGCATTTCAGTTCCTGAAGAGGAGACTGAAGGGAGAAAGACTGCTATAAATGCCTTGAAAAGCATCACAAAAGAAGAATTTAACAGTTTGGTGATGTCAGTGAGTCACAGGCTTAATGCAGTTATTGCAAGCAAGGGATGTGCAACCAAATATTAAGACTTATTTACTTAAATTCACTTCAAGACTTATCTGTTCTTTTACTTACCTGTTCTTGAACATCTGTTCCCCTAAAATTGGTAAAATGTTTTCTGTTGTTTAACACTCCTACATGTAAATACCAGGAAATAAATGCTGAAATCCTTAACTCTCTTCTCATATCCATCTTTTGATCTCAAGCCCAAATGTATTTGGTGTATAGAACAAACAAATTAATTGCCCTTGCCATTCCAATAGTTTCAGAGGGTACTGTATTATATGGAATATTTTACAGAAAAGTAAAATACATCACATGAAAACACAGTCCATAAAAATGACTGACATGACAAACGTGGGTGGGACTAAATTCCCAGAGACACTCTATTTAAATCTAGTCCAATCTGAATAGGCCTAATGTCTTGGATATAGATATTGCTCCAAATTTCTCTTTTACCTAACAGTTCAGAAGTGATTATAATATCTGATTTACTGTCCAAATAACCTGGGAATATTTGATTACTTCCCTTCTACTAACTGTCTCCAACCATGTCTATACTATAAAGAAGCAAAGATTATGAATACATAGTTATAGCCCATGGAAAAAAACAGTGACCTGGCAGGTTTTTGTGTGCCTAACAGAAAGGGATGACGGCTATAATATTATATATTTCCAGGTGTTTGTCTCGACCGGTTTATATCAGAACTCTCTTAGCCAACTTGGGACATCATAGTTTAACTCAAATCCTGGTGAAAGCCTCACAAACAACAGCTATCCTCTGTCACTGCGCCATATAAGTCGCTCCCTTAGCCTATAAAAGAAAGTTTTGTAAGGAAGGAAAAGAAGACTTTCTGGCATTTGTAAAATATATCTGATAAGTTCTGTTCTGCTTCTTTGCAAGTCTAATGTCTGAAGCTTAATATGAAATCCCCTCACAAAGAATGTAAAAGAAAATGAATGTTGATAAAAAAAAGAGAAATAAAGCTGAGGTTACTGCTTTTAAGTCAAAAGCAGCAGTAGTATTAATCAATGTAGCATAAACAAGGCTGCTAGCTATAAACATAAATCTTCAAGCGCACTTGCAATCATAGACAAATATTCAAAAAGCGAAACGTTGTTGGGAAAGGCAAAATATTTGTGAGCAGAAAAGTCAAGTAATTAATCACGTCTTTTCATTTATTTATAAACGATTTGCAGATGACTTTGGGGGGGTGAAGGAGGTGGCGTTGTATAACACATCTTCATGCATGAATAGAACGAGATGCATTTCAGTCTGATGCTCTAAATCTAAGAGGAAGAAAACAAGCCAAAATTGCTGCTCTACTCTCAAGCTGCATTCGTTAGCAGCACTTGTGCTTCCTGATTAAAATTACACAGTATTAATCCTCTTTTTTAAGCTGCATGCAAGATGGTGGCCAGGGGAATGAAATACAAAACTGAAACACTGTAGATTGAGAGGATGAAAAATGAGCCCGTCTCTATTTATAGGGACGTCTACCACCAGTATGGGCTGTGAGGAGGAACAAAGGCCTAAAGAAACCGAGTCGATGAGAAGAGAGATGAGCATCCAGATAGCACTGTACAGCATGTTGAAACAAACTGCTGATAGTTGAGTACTCTTGGTAGTTTGTAAGTTATGTACAGTGCTGTAAAAAAAAAAGTATTTTTGATTTCTTCTGTTTTTGTGTATATCTCACATTAAATAATTTTAGATCTTCAAACAAAATTCAACATATAAAGGCAACCTGAATAAACACACAATACAGTTTTTATTTATTTATTTTTTATTGAAGCAAAAAAAGGTTATCCAACACCTATCACCCATGTGAAACAGTAATTGTCCCCTTAAACTTAAAATCTGCTTGTACCACCTTTAGCAGCAATTATTGCAACTATCAACTAAATGTTTCTGAAAACTGGAGATTAGTCTTTCACTTATTTCTAGAACTAAAACTTACTCCTACGCTTTGGATCATTGTCTTGCTGCATAATCCAGATGCTCTTGAGTTTCAATTTATAGACTGAAGACCAGACATTCTCCTTTATAATCTTCTGGTAGAGAGCAGAATTCATGTTTCCAGAACCTTCACACTAACTGTTCCTCAGTGGTGGAATGAACTTCCAACCTCAATCCGGACTGCAGATTCACTCACCATCTTCAAGAAACAGCTAAAGACCCACCTCTTCCGTGAACACCTAACCAACTCATATAAAAAAAAATAA
Organism: Noturus placidus; assembly: GCA_022414735.1. Classification (NCBI taxonomy): domain Eukaryota; kingdom Metazoa; phylum Chordata; class Actinopteri; order Siluriformes; family Ictaluridae; genus Noturus; species Noturus placidus. Next base: position 29,213 of record JAFFST010051963.1, read on the forward strand.
ATAAATGAAAAATAAAAAAATAAAAAAAAGGAACTTACACCTCTACTCTGCGCACTTTGCTTCTTCTAGTACTCATTTAATAGATCTTGTATAGTAGCATTACTTGTATTGTTCTCTGCTTGATATCACTTTGTTTGTATCTCTCATTTGTAAGTCGCTTTGGATAAAAGCGTCTGCTAAATGAATACATGTAAATGTAAATGTAACCCTCAATTATCTCAAGTTGCCCGGGGCCTGAAGCCTGAAGCAGCGAAGCATCTTCACACCATCACACTTCCACCACCATGCTTGACCATTGGTTTGATGTTCTTTTTGTGGAATTCTGTGTTTGGTTTATGCCAGAAGTAACGGGTCCCCTATCGTCCATTTTCGACTCATCAGTCCATAGAGCCTTCTCCAAAAATGTTTGAGGATTAACAAGGTGTGTTTTGGCAAAGTTCAGATGAGCCTTAATGTTCTTCTATGCCAAGCTTTTCTATCTGGAGATAATGGCTCTCACTGTGGTTCTTTGGAGTCTCAGAGCATCTGTAATAGCTTTATAACCCTTCCCATACTATGTACCTTATTCCTCATCATTTCTGGAATTTCATTCAATTTTGGCATAGTGTGTTACCGGTTAAGACCTTTTAACCAACTTCATGCTGTTGAAAAAGTTCTATTTAAGTGTAGATTTGATTAAACAGGGTTTGCAGTATTCAGGCCTGGTTGTGTCTAGTCCAGCTGAACAACATTATATATGTAGTTTCATAGATTTGGGGAATTAGTAGCTATGACGGCAAATACATTTTCACACACGCCCAGTTGGTATTGGATATTTATTTTGATTCAATACATAACATTATCATTTAAAAACTGTGTTTATCGAGATTGTCTTTGTTTTTATCTCAGATTTTGTTTTATTTGTTAAAAAAAGAGAAATATACACAAAAACAGAAGAACTCAAGATGAGGGCAAATACTTCTTCAAATTACTGTATGTATGATTTTAGAATTTGATTTATACTTTTATTATCACATCACAACAAATATGGGCAGGCAAAATCCATAATTCTAAGGGTGGTGAATTTTAGAAATAATCAATAAACATGAAAAACACCTAGCCAAACAAAACAAATGTTACTGTAGTAAGCATATAACATATTCTATAAGGTCAAAGGTTTGTGGACACCTGACTACTAAAGTTGTAAGCACACAATTGTCTAGAATGTCTTTGTATGCTGTAGCTATGGATGTCACAAGAACCAATACTACGGTACCAAGTTGTGTACTTTGAGAATTATTAGGCCAGCAATCACAGCTGAGCATGAGGGTACTCATTCTTCTATCCTTCTACACCACACACTCATTCACGGGTTTACTTCTCCTTTTAAATGAAGCACTTCATGATACCGCTTACCATGACATTTGATGGCAAACTACAAGTTTGCTGGAGAAGCATTAATAAACTCAAAATCCTGAGCAGCACAAACACAGTCCTGTAGAGTTACAGTGGTGTGAAAAAGTGTTTGCCCCCTTCCTCATTTCCTGTTCCTTTGCATGTTTGTCACACTTAAGTGTTTCGGAACATCAAACCAATTTAAACAATAGTCAAGGACAACA
>JAFFST010051963.1:39826-64036 GCA_022414735.1 Noturus placidus
TATATTAATATTATATATACACACAGTATCTCACAAAAATGAGTATACCCCTTACATTTTTGTAAATATTTGATTATATCTTTTAATGTGACAACACTGAAGAAACTGAGTGTACAGCTTGTACAGTGTAAATAAAATAATTCAACACACAGCCATTAATGTCTAAACCACTGGCAACAAAAGTGAGTATACCCCTAAGTGAAAATGTCCTAAATTATTTATAATCAATTCCCACCTACCAAGTGAGTCTCCTCTATTCCCATATTTTCTCTCATAATCATACAACAGCTACTATATCTTTCAGGATGAGAGCTAATATGTGCTTGCTCTAAGACACCTACCAATGGCAAGTGTTGTGATCAAATAACTGTAACAGGAATGTCCAATATGCCCACACAACACGGTCATTTATGCTTTCTTGGACTCTCAGTCACTGATGGCCATGCCATGGTTTGGATTGGAATGTTCTTTATATTAACTGATCTTCCTATTTGTCTTGTTTTCTATATTGCACAGCATTTTTTTAGTTGCTGTACACATGTAGTTGTGTGATGAGGACTGATGAAAGCTGATGAAATCACAGACATGTGAATAAGAATTGAGCAGGCAGGCTATGGTAACCTCAATGCCCACAGCAGTGGTACGTGTCTGAACTGCTGTTGATTGATGCCCTGCTGGGTGGAGACACATTGAGCTCTGATGGCCATGCCACTCTACTGAAGGCTGATTGGACCTGTCTCAGGGGATGGGGGAGGTTTCCAGCAGGTCTTGCCATGACAAACAAGCTCTGTCAAGACGGATAACGCAAGAGTGATGTTGCAAAATAATAAGTAGGAAGCATCTTAGTCTTAACACACTTACACATACCTTGCCATGGTAGACAATATAGGAGGCAGCTAATCAGTCACTGCTGTACAGCCATATGCCTTTTCCTGTAGGCACTCTGTCATTCATCTAGAAATGATGACAACAGATGCCAGACCCAGAGGCCAGAAAGATGATGCCAGGAAAGCAAGCACAAGGGAGGAGTGAAGACATGCGGGAGGAGGGGAAACAAACGATTTAATATGCCAGGGGACAGTTATTGCAGAGCAAATGAAAAATGTATGTAGTGATGTTAAAATTATGCTGCACAAAATGATTATAATTAATTAATAAAAGTATCAATATGAGAGTACGCTCTGTGTCTCTCTACCTCACTGTTGTAGGCTAATTACTGTATGTAGCTACAGACTGGTGCTGTAGTTTAATATTTCTGTTTTCAATTACATTCCATTTTTCCGATATATTATAAAATAAAAATAGACTTGCTGAGCAAATACATTTCACAGGACTAACTGCTGACATTGGAATAGGCAAATATTCAATATTCATGGCACAGATCTAGATCAAATTTCCTGACATGAGGGGCCTGAAAAAAATAATAAATTACATGCATTTATCACAGCTGGATGAAAATGATTCTGCTCAGTATATTTGCAGGCCAGCAGGGTATATGATACACCTAGATACATGCATTAGTGAGATAACCTGTCCAAATTAATGTCGCACTCAGCTGAATGTAAAGTAAATGATTGCTAGCTTAAAATAAACCCAAAGATAACTGGATAACTCACAGGTTCATAATATAATCTGCTGACTGCATCATGCCTTATCATTCCTAATACTGACTTCATAGCTTTAGGTAGTGAATTTGAAATTTAGCATCATCCTGATGCTATCTCATACTTAATTATTTAGGTTTTACTACTTCTTACACCTGGAAAAAAAAGTGATATCTTAGCAAGCGAAAATATCTTGAATATAGGTGTTATCTAATATTTCTTGTTATGAGATTATTATATAATGATTAGAATTATTTTTATGATTATATAATCAAATATAAGATTATTCAGCTTGTTTTTAGATGCTTTTACTCATTTCAAGCTTTACATTTTCAGATAACGTTGCTTCTTTCTAGAAAGAAATTCTTAAAATTAGAATAAATAAATGCTTACAATTATTATGCGATTGCAGAAATTAACGCAAAATCAACAAACTGCAATATTCAGAAAAGCTTTTCAAAAAAAAATTAATTACCACAGATTTTTCACAGATTTGGGCCAAGACATGTTATGCACATCCAGCCAAAGCCCCTCTTTCATTCACGTGTGTCGAACATGCTTATAGCTAAAAGGTCACATTTACCAACAAAGGTCATTGCGAAAGACCGTGCAAAACAATTTTGTGCAATTGTAATTTCACCAATTCAAGTAGTTGTCTGCAAAAAAGCAATATTTTGAAAAAAGCAGCAGAAGAAATTTTTAGCTATGCTGCTATATGCAAGATATTTTCACTTGCTAAAATGGCATTATTGCAGTGAGAATAACCCAAGCTCTGGGTCTCTAGTTTGATCCTGAGCTCAGGTAACTGTCCTTGTGGAGTTTTACATGCTCTCCCCATGTCCCTGTGGGTTTCTTCTGGGTCCAGTAGGTAGAGCAGTGACTCTAAAATGCCCTTAGTTGTAAATGAGTGTGTTAATATGTGTCATATGATAGTCTGGCATCCCATCAAGGGTGAATTCCAGAATTACACTTAGTGTTCCCAGAATACACACCAGATCCACTGCAACCTTGACCAGTATAAAGTGGCTACTGAAGATGAATGAATGAATCAAAATGAGGGATGTCGTTCAGGTTCTGAATCTCCTCAGCACTGCCACATGCATGGTACACTTTTAATTTTGCATTAACCACACCTTTTCGTTGTGTTTTTTTTTTGCAAAGAATGGAAAAAAATTCCAATCAATGACTAGTCAAAACACCTTAATGCATCTGGCCCTCACTACAACTCTTGAAAAATTGGCTAATGAGTTTAATGTTGAATCGGGTGTGTTAATCCAGGGAAAGCACAACTGTGCATATTGCTTTGAGCATTCAGAAATTCAGGTTCTATATTGAATTTAAAACCCTTGACAAATGTAGCTGTCAAAACTTTAAAGTGCAACAAAACCTTTATGTGATTGTCAGACATGTTTTATGTGTTTGTTCTGTAATTTAAATTGTGGAAAAGACAGGATTTATAACCAGATGATGCAACAATACTGAATATTTGATTACTAAAATGTTCAAAGAAATGTGAGAAATACCAAAAAGATATAGGCAGAAAGGAAGGTCTGTCTGTGATCTGCTCACTGCTGCTTCAGGTCCACCATGCCATAACCAAGCTCTTCCAATGACACGCTGCTGCAGTGAAGGGTTGCTGTGCACTGACACTGAACAGTGAGCCACACACCACCATGATTTCAACTGCTCCTTCCAGCTTTCACTGTGTGCTTTATTTAATTTCACTTGTAATGGTTTTTTTTTTAATTATGCCAAATATATAGCTATGTGTGATTGCATATAATGTGAATAAATGTGTGTAATTCACTATCAGCTTCCCTATCCTAAACAGAAATCAGGTGTGTGTTTGTGAGTCCAGTGAAACCAGTCTTCAAATAAGCTATAGCTAAACTATTTACAGCTCAGATTTGTCACCTGACATAAAACCACCTGTTCAAAACAGCATTCTGATCCCTTCAGACTTGCTGCAAAAATAAAACCGAAATGCAGTGTTACTTTTGCATGAACACATATACAAAACTACTATGTCTTTCTTGAGTATATCTTTATTCATTGACTGTAATGTTAATTTCTGAGCCATATCGCAGGAAATAGATGGTAAGAAGACAAGGTCAGGGTCTATATATTGAAAGACAGCTCTAACATACCCAGACATAACAAATGAGAATCCTCTCCAAGTTGAAAAAGGTAATGGTCTGGCTTTTTTAGTCATTTATTTTTCTTTTTTACAATATGTTGGAGATAAAACATAATTTTTATATAACCATATTTTTAAAAAACATTTTTATGGGAATGTAATCTAAAAATAACTGAAAGACTCAGATTAAATTTACATAAAAAGTCACAAACTTACATCACACTGATTTTTTAACTGTCATAAACTTAAACTTCAATTAGACACACCAGAGGACAAATGTACCTTTAAAAAGAGCGATAAAGAGATGCTATTCCTATTCACCAGTCCAGCTGCAGTCCAAAAAATACTTCATGTTCTTAATATCATATTGAATAGACCATACAACTTAAAATATACTATATCCTCACCAGCCCTTTGTCTACATTTTGCATGTGGTATTATAGTAGCTCAGTGTGAAGCTTAATTTCTGTTTGTCAGAGCTACATTTGCCTAAGTGCTGCACGGTAAAAATCAATTATTGTGACATGCACATGAAATTTTTTATAACTACCCTGTTGATTGCAGAGGCCATGCTCTGTTCGGTCAAATTTATGCAGGTAGGATAAACCAGCCTTAAAACTGTCTGAACACCCACTCACTGCAACTCCACAGCTGTATGAGCAGCAGTTTTGCAACAAGTGAAGTTTAAACACAAATACATCCTTTGTCATCGTAGCGCAACAGAATGTTAGAAATATGTACTAGTGTCTCCTTCGTGCGGATATACCTTCCACCAATCAGATCAATCTAGAAAAAGTCCAGAATTTGACAATTACTCATACAGGAAATGTACATCTGTCTCTGTTAATGTTAAATCCATGCCTGTTGCTATGTGCCAGCTTGCGTTAAACGGCCATAGTCAAACGTTTGCACTGAAGGAATGGTTCTATCTCCATGGCAAAAGACAATAATTAAGCACATGTTATATGTCAGCTCAGACCTCCCGGGAAGACACTGGACAGCTCAAGGGCTCCAGCTATGTGTCTTCCAGAGAGCGTTGCCAGGCAACTTGGTTTGCATTAGTTTCAATTTGGTTTAGGCTTAAAAATAGAGGCTAGAGCAGCCATGACATTCAACAAGTCTATTAGCTGCATGGCTCAGAAATCATCTAGAACATTATGTCATTATGTCCTCTACTTTTTTTTTACCTGCTTTATTGTTACTTTTGCTACTTTTGTCAGTCCAACTGACACAAAAACACCTCAATGTTACTGCTGACTTGAGAATAGACTTCCAATCAAAAGTCTCCAGCCAACAGCAGTCAGAAACGAGTAAACTAGATGACTAACACAAGTCATGCATGAAAATTGCTCTAGTCTTATAAGTATATGCAGTGTTAAAATTTCTGTCTGTGGAACAAATGTAGCACCACATGCATAATATGCCAATACTATTATCAGATATTGTCATATAAGACTCCCTTTTCTTATAAACAAGGATCTATATTTTGTATAAGGGAGGACTTTGTATGCTGTCTTAATATTCCTTTTTTCCCCTCTATCAGCTGCTCCCTTTTGGGGTCGCCACAGTGGATCACCCATCCATATATTTTGATTCTGTTACATGTTTTCCAGTGGATGCCCTTCCTGATGCAACCTTCCACATTTTCTGGGCTTGGGAACAGCACTGAGAGCACACTGGATTGTGCAAACCTCCAGTGGCTAGGATTGTTTCCCTTATTGGGACTCCTTTGTGTCCCGGGTGAGAGCACCGCATGCTAGCCAATAGTACACCGGTGAACCTGCTGTCATAATATACCAAAGCCCAATAAAAAATGCTATATCAGTGTCACTGCTGCTCTAAGAATCATCCCGACCCAAATAAAATCTACTTAGTGCCGGTCATGTTCTGGTCCCTTACATCTGGTCCCTATTTGTAGACAAGGTAGAAACAGACACATCCAACAATTGTTGGATGTATATACAATATATACATGCAACAGTTGGCATAACTGTTCAAATGGACAATGTGTGTAGATACTGTACAGTTCAAGGTAGGTGGATGTAATAAACTTGCATCATATAGCAGCTAAAATAAGAAACAGGGAGAAAAGAAAGATTATACTGGAGAAATATGTGGACCAAAGACAAGGTCCATTTATTAATATGCAGCTCAGCTGGACCAAGGCCAAGGTCAAGTAGTGAACATGACTGTTGATGGGGCTTAAACCCATCTTAAAGGATATGTTTTAACTGATGAAGGCACTAGAGAATTGCTTATAATATGACCTTGTTATTAAGATAGTACAAGAACATTGCAAATGTACAACATGATAAAAGTGACCTCAGCCCCATTTTGTTGTACCAGTTAATAAACTCTAGTCATTGAAGCATTTACAAAGGAAGTCTCAGCTAATATACATCTATGTGCTCAGACTGGAGGGGTGGGGCAGTGGAAAGCAGAAATTACAAATGTGCACATATAGGTGTTCATTACTTATATTACTTGAAATCTCCAGCTTTAACGATTACAGGTATCAGATGTTCCAGACAGGCTGCATCCCAACCCATGCACATGTGCATAAACATAAACACACACACACACACACACACACACACACACTCACACACTGCATACAATACATAATCCTGAAATACATTAAAAGGTGTTCAGCCTTCTTTATAACCCCAGTCATAATCTCTTAAAATAAAAGTAAAAATCATCCACACATTATTCTTCTCCATATAGTGGAAGGCTTAAAATGTCTGTGGTTTGTATCTATGTTTATTTCCTGCTTATGTTTATCAGTGATATTATCATTCATTATTCACATTATCTCTATTAAAAAAATGAGTGTGTACACAAAGAGAAATAAAATAATTAATTTAATGAATTCAATCAAATTGCAGTAAGCTATTTTAGATTTCTTCTTGCTGCAATTTTATTTGCACTAAAAATTTCATAATGTCATATGTGTTTGTCTGAGAGCTCCAGCATTTGTATAATACAGCAATGCAATTAAGCCCCTGGAAATCCTGTCATCTACATGCACCATGCATACCACACATTATTATATATTTAAAAAAAGAAACTACCAAAAGCTATTTAAATCTTTCTCAATAACATAGATTGCACCGGAAGATCTGTAAATAAAAATAAATAAATAAATAAATAAATAAATAAACAGTCAATATGAGAAATGTCCAGGGAACCTATGTCACCGGCACAATAAATTCCTTAGTGTAATCAAGTTAATGTGAGGCTTCAGCTTGCTAATAAAGTTATACCCTGTGCCTGCTCATAGGAGTGCTATGAAATTTCTGCACCAGGCCTCGCACACACACTGCAGGCTTTCTCTGTCCCCATGGCAGACCCTACAACTCTTGTACTATTTGTTTCCTGAGGACCTAAATTATCAACCTGGGAACCTGTCTGCCAGACATAAACAAACACAAATCCACGCACTCATATGTCTCTGAAAACTGCCTAGAGGCAGAGGCGTGCAGCTGAATAATGATGTCATGTGTGGCACTGCAAGAGCAATGGCAGAGACGAAACAAAATACACTTACACATTTTTTTCATCAGAGAGACATGCACATGAAAAAATGTGGGCAGGCCTCCGAACCTCACACACTCTCAATCTCACATGTATAATGAAGGGATTATGTGGTCTTCTGCTCTCTATTTATATGGTGAATGCTAGGCGCCGGAACGCTGTCTAAAATCCTCAGGCCTCTGCACGGGGTCACTGGACCAGAATAATCCCCAGCACCGAGGCCTCACCACTTAATAAGAACCTCTCACTGACACCCTAACCCTGTAGTATAAACGTGTACAAATCCAGGGCCATTGGTGTATGCATCCGTTTACTTCCTGTGCGGATGTGTTCAGTTTAATGGCGCCTCAGTGATGACAGGACTAAAGCCTTTCAGAAATTTTCACAGTCTGAAATATTGTTTGTAAAGGTCTCAACACTAAACCTGCAACCTATTATTAAGCATCAGTATAATCAAGTCTGCTTTTCTGTGCTTAAAAAAGTGCCCCCGTGTGATACTTTCCTGGAGGTCAAACCAATATTAATCTTTCAGCAAAAGAAAGTTCTCTGGAAAGAAAAAAAGCTCTCATTGTCATATTTTCTTCAGAGAGATCATTACCTCCATAAACCTACACACTCAGGAAAACTCAAGTTTAACTCTTTACCAGAGGCTAAAAATGCCATTTCCACCTGTTTTGGATGTGCTTGTGTTCAGCACTGAATTTATTTGAGATATCAGACCCGACAGTTGTGGTTAATGGCTCATATGAAAGTAGACACTCAGTTCTTTAAGAATGTGCAACTTTTCGTAAGTATTTCTTTTTAACCTCGCCTACTACATTTAAATGTTAAAATGTTGTTGTGGTAGTTGCATACAGTGTTATGGTAGTTGCATACTATCAACAAGGCTGTAACTGTTCTGTCCGTTTTATCTCTGTACCAATGTTATTATGGAGAAGTGTGAATTGCTCACACCTGTGCTCAAACCTCTCCCCTTTTCCATCACCCTGCTCACCAGCAGATAAACCCAGTCATGATACTCTACATTCAGAAACCCAACAGTGTAATGACTAATCTTATAACAGACTTGTAGTAATAAAATAATGCATTTGTTTATCCTGACTTCATCCCAATTAAAAAATAAATAATTTATTTTTTTTTTATTTATTCATTCTCCAGAAATTAGCATGCCTAGTCTAATTTGACTGTAGTATGAACACAGCTGGGGCTCAGGGGAAGGGAGAGAGAAAGAAAACACAGAAGGGGAGTGGCACAGCAACAGTAACAAATGAATGAGAGAAATAAGCTTGATGAATATGGTAAAATATCTTCTTTTCCTATGAATTCTTGAATACTAATTATTCTCAGTTTGTGTGCTATTAGTAGCATTAAAGACAACAAACTGTTGCATTAGTAGTCAGGTCAGGTGAATTAAAAGTACAGGTTCAGTCTGTCATATCATTTCCTAATATTTGCACACTATATGGCAACAGCACAGAGCACATGACAATATCCAACCATCACCAACAAAGACGATAGTCTGCTAAAATAAAATAAGGTTGATTATAAAACAATAAGATGGACTGAATTACTGAACTGATGTATTTAAAAAAAAACATTTTCTCTCACTCATTAGCAATTATTGGAATAATTATTCAATTATTTAGAATAAACTACTTTAATATAGTCAGGCAACGTATTTTCTATCAACAGAATGCCAAAGATAGACAAAAGTCATTCAAATCAATATCTATTTCTTTTCGCAATAATACGTGGCAACACTTTGAACGTTCTTTCAGCCACCAACTGTGTTCTACCAAAGATCCTCATGCAAAACGATCTGTTATTTACAACAGGTGAACATAGAAACAAATATAGCAGTAACTCTCTAGCTCGATCACCAGTTTCTCCTCTTGCATGAGAGCCATTATTTCTTACAGTAATGTCAATTTATATTTGGAGTATAAATAGACATAATTGAGAGCAATTAACAGCATTTAAACCTTTGGAAAAAATGTGTGTATATATCCATCCATCCATCTTCAACCTCTTACTCCTTTTCAGGGTCATGGGAAACCTGGAGCCTATCCCATATATATATATACAGTGCCTTGCGAAAGTATTCAGCCCCCTTGAACTGTTCGACCTTTTGCCACATTTCAGGCCTCAAACATAAAGATATAAAACTGTAATTTTTTGTGACATTATTCATGCAACATGCATATTAGTAAATCTGGGCCAAACTGTTTTACCATTTTATTAAAAAATATATTTAATTCTCTCTGTTTCTTTCTTATAATTCTCATCTTGTATTTTTATTATTTTAAAATGACACTATAAATGAGTCCTTGCTTTTTAGGAATTTTGAATTTGATATTGGTTGATACTTGCTGTTAAACCTATATAGGTGTTTCAGTGGAAAGAAATATATACTGCACACTGGTCATGGGTATTATGTTGCACTTATTTTAAAGATGAAAACAACTGCAGAGAGGATAGGGAACATTTATAAGCTTTGTGCTCAAGCTTATAAATGTTCCCTATCCTCTCTGCAGCTGACCTTGGCAACTGTTTTCTTAAAGGATACATGACAGGGTAACAAAGAGCTCAGCTAAGACTGAGTGTCTGAGTTTGACCTCGGCACTGTCAATATGAGATAGAAAAAAAGACCTTGGGAAAAGACGAAAGAGTATTTCTGATGTCACATAGTCAACTTTTTCAGTCTGCTTCAACCAGGAACTCCAGAAACCCCAGAAATCCACCACCATTCAGCAATGTTCACAAATTAATGAGGATATTAAATACTTCACAGCCTAAACTAAAATATGTACAGCATGTGTGGGTGTGTCTTCCTCGTTGCATATAATAAAATGTACATGTACATACAATAAAATGTACATATAGCTCAGTTTAACTGAAAGGCATTAGCAAGTTTGCAGACAAATAGCAAATAAGGAAAGACATTTAGATTATTAGAAAGAAAACAAACGTTGCTGGAGAACATAAGCTTGTTTCTTCATGCTTCTGAGCTTGGTACACAGGCCTTTATTGTGCTCAGTTGTAATGTCCAGTAATGCCATGTACCTTTATCTAAGGTGCATAATCTCACTTGATTTGGTTCGTTTAAAAATATGTGAACACGACAAGTGCGCTCAGATCCACACCAAAACTCTGTAGTGGTGAGAAAGCAATCCAACCCAAAGGACCAACAAACAAACCTGTATAGCAATGCATGTTGGGAACTGCGTTAGGTAAAAAAGCGTGTTTGTTTTACCAATGGCTCGTAACATGAATCACGGTTTAACTTGTACTAAAGATGAGGTAAAAGTTTAAATTCTGTCTGACTAACATATTTCTGAACAACTTTCAAAAACGCATAAGTTTACAAGGTGTTTAGCCAGTGTCTCAAGTGGAACATAAATTCCTGTTCAAACTGATTAATTATAATAACGACAGCTAAAAAGAAAGCCAAAATAAGCTCTCAGAGCTGCTCTTGATCCATCTTGATGGATGACTGCTTTGCAGAACCCCAAAACATAAACAGGTGCAGTCTGACCAATGAGAGGATAGTTTACTCACATGTGACTTGTATAAACACATTTTGGTACACTTTGAATATGTTGCCTTGTGAAAGTGAACCGAACCAAGGAGAAAATTTAGCATTGCAACAATTTATGTCCCTGTTTCGGAACAAAGCACAGATCTACAGCTCTGGATACACTATAAGAATACAAATACCAGTCTCTCAGTAATGCCTTACCCTTTTGCTTCTCAACTGCCTATTTCAGCACCTAATTCTGGCTTAAAACCATTCTTAATTAGCCAGGATGTCCAGCTAATGTATTACAAAGAGATAAGCTGTCTCAGAATATAGAGTACCTATTACATTGCTTTGCAGAGACTACAGAAGCTTCAAAGAGTTTATTTTATGCTTTCACAACTGACCATTTAGCAATCGCAGCTCCTCCCAGATTGGGCTCCACAGAATCCTTTTGTATTTAGCACCAAATTAAAGTCTGATACCAGCTAATATTTTAGGCCAATAAACAGATGCCTACAAAAGGGCAACAGAAAGTACAGTCTTTAATCCTTGCTAAAAAATTTTGCTGAGTGTGGCTTACCAGGGCTGTGCACATTCATATGGATTTTTTGTTAAGTCCTTGCCTCACCACCAGGACCAGGAATGAAACAACTGGCTCTTCTCCAGATTTGCTGTGGGAAGTACCAAGAGCCACACTCGAGCTTTTGCACTTCACAACCTATTAAGCCAAAGAAATTTCTTTTTTGTTTTCACACTAGTGGCATGGATTAAATGGTAAGAGGTTTGCTGGTTATAAACAGGAAAGCATCTATCAGGCATTCTGTCTCAGAGACCTCGCTATGGTGAGAATGACAAGTAAAATAAAAATAGTTTTACATTTTACTTACAATATGATTGCTTTACTGTCCTTGCATTTAACTGCATAGACATACCTTGTACGGCATATAGGTCTATTATGACTGCTAAAAATTGCAATTGTTTTTAGTAAATGTCAAGTCAAATTTGCTAATTGCTTTCCCCTTTGGGAATTTTTTTTAAACAAAACAAAATTAAACTGCTCGCCATGAACTAATACCCTGACCTAAATTGCTACAGTCAGTTGCTTGAAAGTATGGAGCAGCTACAATTGATGGAAAGACAAATTACATTTTACTAATAAGATCTTTTCAATGATGCTTTGCATTACAGTGACATATTCCACAGATCTGTTTTTTTTTTTTTTGGTTCAAATCAAGAACCATTTGGAGCTGTGCCCCTTAAACATTCCTGTAGCTACAGTCCTACTTTATGCTCATTCAGCCTTCCACACTGCTGGGTAAAATGCAGAGACAACCACATGCTACAATAATAAAGAAAGGGGGAAAAAATCAACCTTGATCCTTAAGAGACTAAAACTGAGCAGCATCTGATCTAAAGTGCTGGAGGGCAGAGTTTACACATGTCTTTGTTGTAAAAGATGAGTGAATAGGCTGAAACTCTTCTCTCTGAGAATTGCTGCATTAGTGTCAGATAGAGAGACAAAAAAAATCCAGGATTGCCTACCAGTCTTCATCCTGATTAGAACTGTCTGCTTCCCAGATCCAGAGAGGGAAAGAAAGAGAGGATCTTACTGAATGCATATGCATTATGGATGTCTGCCAAATACTGTGTGCTGACAGCAGCAGTGTAGTGGTGCATTAAAGCTGCAACTATCGATTATTTGGGTTTCTGAATAAATGGCCTGAATACTTGAATATTCTGTAAGGATAAGGAAAGCTCAAGGCTTTATAGTACAAAATAGTTTCTTTTACTGATTTGTTAATAAAAGAAAACCAGCAGTCAAATACTGATTATATTAAAGGCTATTCTGTAGAACATCACCCCGTTACATCTAAATAAAGGGCCTAAATCATATCCTTAATCAAGCTGTTCAAATAATGAACTTGTTTACAGCAGACAGTATAACAAATTACTCATGCCAAACAATAGATAAGGCAGACTAAATGCTTGATTAAATCATAAAATATCACAAAGGTAACAAAAAAATCCTAAACGAGATCATCCACTTACCAACATGTTATTGGGAGGTGAGAGGAAACTGAAGTACCCAGAGGAAACTCCACATAGATCGTAACCCAAGCTCACGATCAAACCAAGGACCCAGTAGTTTTGAGGCGGAAATGCTACATACTGAACCACCATGACATCCTTACCATTTTTAAATTAATTTAATTATTAAATCTGTCCATTTTAGAAACATTTGTTGCAGCCCTATGAGCATGGAGGCCACTAGAATAAAACTGTGAAAAGGGGGCGAAAATAACACAACAGAGAAGAAAAAGTCTCTCCAGCTGATTTGCACAGATGATGAAAAAGGAAGGGGAGACCTACTAAGACCTTGGAATTGAGGGAGTGAAACTCTGAAGGAAGCAATAAGCTCTTTCTGACAAGCTGTAGTATTCAGATCAATAGCCTGCTGCTCTCCGTCTGCCAACACCTAAGCTTGTGCAATTCACAATCACCTAAGTCTTTCAATTATTGGATTTATGTAACTTAGACCCAACACATCTAATCCTTCACGTCAGGTTTTGATTTCTTGGTCAATGTCTACCTGGTGTGCCAAGTAAGTGTTGGCAGACTTTCCATCGATGTCATTTGAAAGGTAAGTGGGAGAGATCACTAACAGAAGCATGCATAGAATTAAGAATGAAGTAGGAGAATGAAAAGGCGTTAAGAGTCAAAGAGTGAGAGAATGATGAGGAATACTGGATTTCAAGCACAACCTCAGCCATTTTTCAAAATATAATCAACAACCTCTTTTATCTGTGCAGGCCTAAATATGGCAGATGATGAAGTAATAGACTTTCTACAGGTCATGTTAGCATATGTGATGGATATGCTAGTGCAAGATTTAAATGGAACCTAGGGCTGGGTGATAAAACGGAAACGGTATTTATCGAAGGTACACCTTTATCTGTAATGATGGAAAAAATGTTCCGTATAACGCTCGATAAAATGTAAACAGACATGAAGTTTGTTTGCATGAACAACCCACATGCGCCATCCCGGGATCATGGATAGCCTATCATATGCCTTGATAAAGTAGTGTGCTACGAGTGACAAGCAAACAGCCAATAACAAGGTGTGTATATGTCAGCTTACCAGTGGGGCAGTTATCAGAACACTGTTGTGTGTAAGCTTTACAAAAAAAAGCTTCCCGGAAAAGTACAGAGAAACAAGCTGCGAGAAATTTGTAGTGCGCATGCACAGTGCTCCGCACATGTACAGTGCGTGTGACTCTGAACAGCAGGCAAGGAAGAAATGTGACTTTTTGCTGCTTTCTGTATTTTCTGTTAAAATGTCGGTTCTGGGGAGGACAGTGAGTCTCCTCAGAGCAGGAGATCGACTCGTCACAAACAAAAGTTTACACTTTTACATTGCACACATTGGGTAACATTTTATTTATTAAGTTCAAAAGTTTATTTAACACTTATTTATTTAAGCTTCATATAAGATATAAAAAAGGATATTTGTTTAATTTCTATTTTGTTTTGACTTTTAAAACTAAAATTATTTGTTTGCCTTAATAAAGTGGGTAAATAAAAAAATAAAGTGGTTAAAATCAATACTTTTTTTCTACTAGTCTTTGTTTAAAAAAAGACTCAAATTGATCAATAATTATCAATACCGATTGATATGAAACTTTAGATCGTGATACATTTTTTAGGTTCCCAGTGGAACCATAAATTATGTGCACCTAATGATGTTTATATCATGTATTAAATGGTCTAAACAGCACACATACTGAGCAAATATACTTTAAGTCAGAGGTCACCAACACTGTTCCTGGAGATCTACCTTCCTGAAGACTACAGCTCCAACCATAATCGTGCCAACCTGACAATCTAATCATTGCTGTAAGACGTTCTTGATCAAGTAAAAAAGGTGTGTTAGATTTTGGCTGATATATAATCATATATAGCGATTAATGCCGTGATTAATATATCGCTGTAAGGTTTCACAGTATGTCCCTGAACACACAGGAGTACCAACTCTACATGAAAATCCCTTTTAAGAGAAAGATCCCACAGGTGCATGGAGAAAGGGGTCACTCCACTCTCCTCACACAGACAGTTAGATGACAGAGAGAACAGCTCAGGTAGAACAGGCAGGTGTGAAGAAGAGGTGTGCAAGAGCAAAATTCTCCCAGCTGACACCTGGTGCAGTCATGCCATAACCTGTCAAGAGCAGCTGTCATTCTAGCCCAAAGTCACCCACACACAGAGCGAGAAAGAGAAGTGAGAAGAAAGGCGAGGGCAAGTGAGGATTCAAGGGACAAAAAGAAAGAGAATGATACAAGAGTAACAAGAGAGAAAAGAGTGAGAGAATGAGATTGGAAGAGAGAAATTAATCGGCAGATTAGACCTATTCGTCTGATATGAGATATAAAAAGAGAGGAGGGATTGAAAATAAGTGGAAAAGAAACAGTTAATTTCAAGTTTTGTGTTGGAATCCATTGAAATAGGCTGTAGAAACAAGTAGCTATAATTCATTTAATGACTTACAAGGCTGAGAGCAGTGCTACACACCTCTGGCTTCCTCACTTGCTCGTAATGTCTTAATGAAAGTGATGTGATAATGGGTAGAATGATGCCCAGCCACCTAGAGGACATTTGCCTAATGAAGCAGCTAGCCCATCTTACCATTCCATATATCCAGTGACAATATAAAAAAAATGCATAAGCATTGATTTGATGTGAAGAGAAAAGAAGCTATTATGGCTCATGAAATGTTTTTTGTATCATTGTGTGCAACAATTCAGACAGCTGACGCAAGCACATGGTCTCAGAACCAACTGCAGTGATCGCCAGGCCTGCTTGAGGAGATCGATCTTGTAATAAAACTCTAATCTAAGCAAATTAGAATTTGAATGAGGCACATAAGATTAGGATTGGAACCAAATTCTGGTTTTCAAACACTGTCCAGGAATCACTGGGGAAGACCTGTGCTGACCTTCCCTTTCTGTTAACAGAGAGATATTTAAGCTTACCAGAGGCAAAGTGAAGTCTACCATGATATTTTAACAATGCACCAATATGTAGAATATATCAGCAGATCCAGAGGTACAAAGAAGCTAGCAGGTAAATGGGCTAAAAATAAACCATGTGTGAGAGCAGCCTTTCCAACGATAAGGTGAGAAGTATGACCCAGAGCATCTGTCTTGCAGTCTCACTTTCTGCTTGTAGAGTCAGTGGCTGCTTTCCACTCTGATTAGGGAATAGGAGCTGCTGGGGGTTTGGGAAAGGAGATGGCTCATCTGCTGCATTAAGAGAAAGCTGGGAGTTTTGGCACAACTCCAGACTCCTGTGCAAGCTTCAGGGGGTGAGAATGACTCAGGTGGATCTGTAAACCTACAGAGCAGATTTCCACATAAGTGTATTCACACCACACCACCTCATGTATCCCCAAGGGATTTTAGTTTGATATGTTAAATGTCCCAAATTGTATATTCATTCTAGAATTTATTCCCCCAAGGTCACATTAAAATCTATTGCATTGTTTTACAAAATCCCTGTCTCAAGTTATTATTGTTAAATATGTTATTGGCATTTAAGGCTTCTTAAAGTGTACCTATTATGGTTTTTCAAATATTACATTTCATGTAGTGTGTTATAGAGCTTTGTGAATGTAAAAAAAGTCAGCAAAGTTTCAAAAATCAAACTGCACAACAAATGGAGTTATTGACTTCCAAAAGAAGGAACCGATTCTGAACAGTTGAAACTCCAGACTTACTTCCTTACTAACCCACGTAGGTTTGTAACATAAAACCCAGATCTGGTCTTCATTGGCTGCTCACAAACAGACTGAGCTGAAGCTCGTTATGGTAGTGGGTGTTTCCTTTTTGAAAGACACTGACAGAGGTAGACCAATCACAACAGACTGGGACAACTGACCAATCAGAGTAGAGTATGCGCTCTGAAAGGAGGAGTTTAGAAAGAAAAGGAAATGCCGCGATTTAAATTATTAGCACATTTGTATTGTATGAGACCTTTAAAATAAAATTTTATTTGTATTGTATGAGACCTTTAAAATAAAATTAGACACGTTTCAAAACCATAATAGGTGCGCTTTAATGTTAATTACCTTTTCCGAGTGGCTGTGTGAAACTCCCATCGCTCTCCAGTGAGTGACATGTACTGCTTTTTTTTTTTTTTTCACGTTTGTTGACATGTTTATTGGGAGCATGTATTATGAGGAGCTGGATGCAGCCACTGCTGCCCGTCGGGGTTTGGGGACGGTTCCTTCACGGAATCCATTCCTGAACCTACGGAACACGACCTTCATGTGCCTCATACGGCCGGTTCCGGTGGTGCTGCGCCGCTTGGCCTTGGCACTCCAGTTATACTTTCTTTTGCGCTTGGCAGGGTAACCGCACTTGCCGCAGGTAGATTTCTGTAAGTGATAGGCTTTGGAGCCGCAGCGGCGGCAAAGAGTGTGCGTCTTATTGCGACGCTTTCCAAAAGATGACGTACCCTTCGTCATCCTTTCCTTAGATGAGAGTCAAAAGAGGGAGTGACATGTACTGCTAAACTGTAACTAAATCTTTCAACTAAATAATGACAACCATTTGATGTAATGTGATCTAGCCATACATGTTTGGACCAGATCCTGTCTGACAAATATTCAGAATGGTTTATTCATACCTTATGACTTTTTTGTTATTGCTTCTTGTAAGAGAAAAGAGAAGTAACAATTCTTCAGCAAACAGGTATGTGGGCGTCTGAGTTGGACAAAAAAAAGAGTGGCTGGTATTCTGACAAAACTGTTGAAAGAGCTGTCATTGGTTACCATGTGGATCCCTACCTGAGGACTAGCTTGGGGATGGGGGCCCAGATTTCTAAAGGCTTGAAAAAGATTTTAAAAAGAAACAAATTGACTGCTGCATGTCACTATGTTGACAATGAAACGTTGCAAAATGTACAATTGTCTCTACATGTTTAGGGACCCTTGCCTTTTTTGGGGAGAGGTTTTAAAGTAATGATCTCAAAGACAGCTCAAAGCTGTTTTCAGAGCAGTGCTGCCTACAGAATTGCCTGCCTAGTCACCCAACCCAAGCCAAATCAAATTCCCTTGGAGAATTTGGATTGAAAAGTGGATCTAAAAGTTCCTGTAAAATGAACATTGAGTTTAAACGCTCCTGTTTAAATTCATCCTGAGGTTGGGTTTCTGTCTGCATGGTGTTTCTGTGCATGTTCATGTGGGTATTCTCTAGGTTTCCTCCCACTATAAAATAAAAAACAACAACATGCTAGTAGGTGGATTGGCTATGTTATATTGCCCCAGGTGTGAAGGAGCATATGAATGCGTGTGCATGGTGCCCTGTGTTAGACTGGCAACTCATCTAAGGTGTATTCCTGCCTCACACACAGTGGCCATGAGATAGGCTACAGAAACAGATCCAGCACTTACTGAAGATGAATGAATGAATGTAGTTTACATGTTTTTTGGTTATTGTCACAAACACTGTATGCTTATGGGATATTCTTCATCTATCTTCTATACCGCTTATCCTTTCTTCAGGGTCACGGGGAACCTGGAGCCTATCCCAGTGAGCATGGGGTACAAGGCGGGGTACACCCAGGACAGGGTGCCAATCCATCGCAGGTCACAATCACATACACATTCACACACCCATTCGTACACTACGGACACTTTGGACACGCCAATCAGCCTACCATGCATGTCTTTGGACTGGGGGAGGAAACCGGAGTAAACTCCTGCAGCACTGAGAGAACATGCAAACTCCGCACACACAGGTCCGCGTTGGGAATCAAACTTCTGACCCTGGAGTTGTGAGGCGAACATGTTAACCACTAAGCCACCATGCGGCTTATGGGATATTGTTTCCCTTAAAATAACTGATTAATTCTGTAGATTTTCTACATTTTGAAAAACTTTTGTCACTGTGTATTTTGCCCCAATGCACAATGTAGCTTGTCTTGTCTGTTTCTCACAGTTGACGGTGAGATTAGAGCTGACCTTCTCAGATGCCCTGTATGGCCGCTCTTATATCAAGGAGGCATTGCTCAAAGCGGACACAGGTTTGATGAAATCTTACTGGAATGGACTCCCCAGGGTGAAGGGATCAATATATGACATTAATCTCTTCTGAGCTTGGAGTAGTGAGAGGTAGACTATGAGGCCACAGAGGGGTAGAAGATGAGGTCAGGAATGCTGTAAATCCTCCAACATGGTGGTGGCAGAATGAGCAGACAGGATGTTTTACACTCCCTTGGGCCCCCAGGGACCATCAATACAACAAACATGGCATATCCATGGCCAGTGGATTCACATCCATGATTTCTGTACTCTTCTATCCATTACAAGGTACACACACACACACACACACACACTCTCTCTCTCACACACACAAACACACACACAAAGTCACACGCTTGAGATCCCTGTCACCTACACACACAATTCTAACCCCTGACTCCATAAAGACCCTTTTCCATTTTGCGTAGCCATAAAACAGGATCTGAAAGGTCAGGGTGATGCAGGTTAGCAAATTCATTCAGTCATAAATTGAACTTTATGTGAACACACATAACAGTTATCTACAGCCCAGTGAGAGAAAGGCTCAGGAACACTTCACTGTGCATTAAAGTATTCTCGAAAGATAGGCCTTTCATGCCCAAGCAGTTATTTGGTTAAAAAAAAAAAAATGATTCATCTAATTCACGTACTCATGCAATATGTTCAACCAGTGTGTCCAAATGGGTCATCCAATTAGATTTGAGCTTTAGATCACATGCCTGGAGCCGTTGCTGTTGCACAAAAGGGCGTGATAATTGACGCTATAACACAGAAAACAGAGAAAAGTATTCTGGAAGAGAGAAGAGAATGGATATTGAGTTATTGTTATCATTGTTGTCTAAGAACAGAGAACTTTTTGATAAAAGTCATAGTGACTACAAAAACATTAGGATTTTTTTTTTTTTTTTTTTTTTTTTTTAGATATAGTGTATAATTGTAACCCCCTTTATTCTTGTTGTTCTTTCATCTATATATACATATATCTTATATTTTATACTTTTAGATTTTAAAAACTTTATTGTATTTTTATTATTTTATTTATCTTGCACAAATAAATGGGTTTAATTGTACACATAAAATAAGACATGTTAGTTTCTGTGCTTCTAACAGCTTCTTAACAGTTTGTGCTGTGGTGCTATAAGAAAACATTTAAGTGATTCTTCTTCTTGGTGGTCAAAGACTTTAGGCCGATCAGCTGAATAGTGGGTTGCACCACCTAGCGTGCAGACGTAAAATGCATTCTCGGTCAGCATCACCTGTCTTGCAGGCATGAATTAGCTGAATCCGATCAATCGTTTCGTGCTCGGTGTGAAAGCACCGTTCATCGGCGATTTACTTCACTTTATCACGTTGCGCTTAGTATAAAAGGGACTTTAAGCTGCAAGCAATGCAACTAAAAATAAGCAACTAAAATAAATTATAGTTTAATATTTGTTTTCATTTTTTCATAGAGAAACAAAGGGTTTTTAAGATATACACTTCTCTGGACTCTGAGAGCTTGAGAGGGTTGAGAGGCTGTTCTTTTACCATTCCCTGGTTACCATTGAGGAGAGCGCAATATAACGAAGCATATAATTTGCAATTATCTCATAACCCTCAAAGGATTTTCTTACAACAATTTTTCCTCCAGAGTTCACAGGGGTTCCTCCTGAATATTATACATGTTTGCAAAATGATATGCTGCCCACATAAAAGACCAGGCTAGAAACAATGGCTGAAGAAGCATAAAAGACCTGCAGCACAGCACTTGTATCTCTGCTGGCCCTCATACCCTCATGCTTCTGGTAGCAGAACACAGACAAGGCATACCTGTATACATTATAGACCAGTACTGACTCACATAAAGCTATGCATTTCTCCAATGCAACAGTATTTTTCCATCACACACAGAATGATTTAGTCTTGTTATCAAGATAATTACACATTGTGTATCTCAAAACAATTTTGAGAAGAGATGTCCATCATGTCACATTTGTTGATTTCAGCAAATCTGTATTTTACTAAACGCTATCATGCTTCAAATTGGCCATTAAAATCTATATTCATAAACTGTTCTCCCACAATGATAGCTTCATGATTAATGAGACTGTGTGTGGTCCCCTGTGTGTAGCTCTTTACTACATATTTAGAGTTATTACAACAATAATCTTCTTGTTGTGCTTTAGATTTACTCTGGTGAATCTGGAAAGTTAAACTTACATTTGATGTTTTATTCATCTAGCAGACGCTTCTATCCAGCTTGGGAATATGTGTGTGCAAGCAAGAGAAAGCAGAAAAGGTCAACTTCAATTAAAGAAAAACACTGGCATGTTGTCTTATTAGTTTAACAAATCACTTTTTGGGAGGAGGAACTGACGTAACAGGCAGAGAGTGCGTATGAAAAAAACATCATGCGAAACCAGTGAGAAAAAAAATCTCACAGCAGACAGACAAGAATAATTATCTGGAGAATATTTGAAAAGGCAGATGTCAGTGGCTTGTGCCTCACCTGAAGCTACAACCAGCGTTTCTGTCCTTATGTCATAAATTTTTCATGTAAGTTGTTTTTGGGAAATTACGATCAAATGCTGTCAATAATGTGAAAAATATAGTGATATAATAATTTGGTCATATGGCCAAGACCTACATTGCAAACATTCATTTGAATTTATTTCAGTCTTTACTCTCAATTTCTACTGTACAGATTTACTCAGCATTTCAGCAAAGACTATGTAAATAGTCCAAATTGTGTTAAGATAAATAGGTAAGCTTACTAAGCAATAGTTAAACAGGATTGGAAAATAGCCCTAAAAAAAACCCAGCAGACCTGTGGCAAGCAGCATTCAAATCATAAATAATGGAGAGGAATCCATTTTCTAAAGCACAAATGGTAATGTTTGATTTAAAGCTGCTCTTTGAACACAGCCGAGAACTGGTAGAACTCCACGGTGCTGCACATTAACATTGATCTGAGAAAAAAGTCAGTGTACACAGCCCAGTCCACCTGAGCTCTCCCGCCATAATAAAGTGCTCTGGGTTTTGAGGATTTCAGAGCAAGCAAAACACTCCAAATGTCATGCTGGTCTACTGTGAGCAAAAAAAAAAAATTCAATGTCTTCATCCAAGCAGCAGCCTTCATTCCTCTCGTGCAGCCCTCTGCAACGGTTTTCCATAAGGGCCTCTCTAAACGGAACTGCTTTTCAAAACCATCAATAAATCACAGAGGAATTAACCAATCGTTCCACAGACAATAAAGAAAGGCCAGGTCCCGATCACTCATGTGATTTTCACTCATTTCCCATCAGAGGTGACTCAGTGTTGAACTGCTATTTGGGAGAGAAAAAACAACAGCCCTCTGGCTGTCCCCCTTCCCCTCCCAAGAGCAGTCCAAAGAAAACATTGTCGGCAGGAGATGGAATCCTTCAGATGTTATAGTGCAGCCTTTCTCAGCTGCTGCTTTCAAACTCTTTCGGACACTGCTCATTTGTTACTCTGGCAGCAACAGCAGGTATGGCTGAATGCTAGAAGATAAACAAAAGTAAGGTCATCCCAGATCACCCTGTGCAGGGAAATTCAGAGGTAACAATAACAGGAGGTTATTAAAGATTAAAGGCGAAAACAATATAAATCACCCTGCACTTATCACTCTTTCTAAAGGTACTCTACAATTAGAACAAGGAGCTGCATGCGACATAAGACAGATGGCTCTGCTTCTCATGTGACATCTTTAGGCCTTTGGTGTTAACTTCTAAGCCGGCCCATGGAATCCTACTCCACCCCTGGGCGTCATTCTGTCTGTGTAGAGGTTTAGACATGCAGGGTTGGCATCATGTCATCCATCCAGGAAATCCCACCAGCTTTGTCTCATGGCCGTTCACACACAGCTTTTTCTCTGCACATGTGCCTGCATGTAGACAGTGCAACAGCAGCCTCCTGAGAAAACAACCATAGGATGCCTATCCCTTAACGAATCACGTGATGTCACACTTCCGCTTACAATACCATTTGAAAAATGTGACCTTGTATTGAGAAGAACAGATGGCCTGTGGGTGTGCATGTTCTTCCTTCTGAGGATTGGGACAACCAAATTTAAGAAGTATGCAAGCAGTTTTCTTTCATGTCTTTGAGCCATCCATCTGCTCCCTCTAGAATTTTCATAATTTTTTCCTTGGATATACAAAACAGATCCTGAAAAGCGTACCACACGATGACAAATACAACATCAAATAAACCACAGATTTAAGACTACAACTAAATGAATTTCCCTCTGGAAACAATAATATAACATCAGTCTGATGATGGATAACACAACATGCAACTGCCTAAGGGAGAAAATGAACTGTTTTAAAACTTTAAAAGTTATATAGAGCTAAAAGTTAATAACTTATAAAAGATTTTACGTATAAGCCTGCAGGAATTGAAACAATAACCGTGCAATTCTGAGGTCCATAATTTTCACTCTGCAAAACATTGTTTACTATTTTTTTCCCAAGATTTCAGACTGATGACAGGTGAGACTCAGCTAATCATAATAGATTTTCATAGATGCAAAGTGTTTGTTCATATGCTGCTGTCACAAAAGCAGATTAAAAAGACCCCTTGTGGTGCAAATCTCAGACAGTGCTTGCAAGGCCCATGCACTGTCTCACTGTTCCATCCGAATGCTTTTAATTATCTTCATGGGTTTTAATTATTTTCATAATTCACCTTATTCATCTTAATGATGTGGTTCATTCCCCTCATTACAGCCCATGTTCACCCAGATGATTTTGTATTGTTGTATGAGGAAGAGGATTACGCCAGAATCTTTGGCCACAGTGAGGAGAATTGTGGATGAATAAAAAGTCTTTCAGACCAGAAGACGATGAGTGGGATAATTTGTGATCCCACTGCAATTCAGAATTGACAGAAAAACGCTGTGTAAAAGCATTTTAGTGGACTAACTATTAGTGAAAAAAGTGCTTTCTTTATATTTTAAACATACATCAGATTGTCCATCATGAAAACTGTGGAAGACAAAAAGTTTTCTTTTCAGTTTTTTCTTTTCTGTTTTTTTTTTTCTTTTTATATAAAGCATTTTCATTTATCATTGCTCAAGGGTCACTGCACTCATTACATCGTAACAGATGAACATGAACCTAATAAAAATAGAGTCATTTACATTTATGTCATTTGGGAGACAACCTTTATCCAGTGCAACTTACAGAATTATGATCAGGAAGATTCAATTCATTATGATACTACAGTGGTGTGAAAAAGTGTTTGCCCCCTTCCTCATTTCCTGTTCCTTTGCATGTTTTTCACACTTAAGTGTTTCGGAACATCAAACCAATTTAAACAATAGTCAAGGACCT